>SJYC01064721.1:0-84022 GCA_006408675.1 Madoqua kirkii
ACGGGACCTTTTCCCTCCTGGGACTCTGGCGGCTCCACTTCTTATTCTTCGGCTGTGGCACTTTGCTCTATGCCCCAAGCCATCTCTTATTTTACTGTTTGCTCTTTGCACCCATGCCTGTATCACTAATATTTTCCAGTGATCACATAAAGTACAAGAGAATCCAAACAGTCTCCAAGGCAAAGCTTTTTGCCCATGTAGGTGGGTTGGTGGAGTGGACACAGGTGCCTAAAATTCCCAATCCCTGCTTCAGTCCACTCACTTCTTACCAAACAGGTGTCATTGTCATGGCACCTCATCCTTCCCTGGCATGAGTCCCATTTATTGTCCATTGATGCCAAAAGGCAGGAGTTAGTTGGCCCTAATGCCAGAGCTGCTCATCGCAAAGCACTGGCCGAAGTTTTATGAGACAAGTGAAAGTCACTCAGTCATGTCTGACTCTTTGTGACCCTGAGGACTATACAGTCCATGGAATTCTCTAGACTAGAATGTTGGTGCGGGTAGCCTTTCCCTTCTCCAGGGAATCTTTCCAACCCAGGGATCAAACACAGGTCTTCTACACTGCAGGTAGATTCTTTACCACTGAGCCACAAGGGAAGCCCAAGAATACTGGATTGGGTAGCCTATCCCTTCTCCAGTGGATCTTCCTGACCCAGAAATTGAACTGGGGTCTCCTGCATTGAAGGCAGATTCTTTACCAGCTGAGCTATCAGGGAAGCCCTTTTATGTGGCCAAGGTCTGTTGAATTCACCCACAGAAACAAAATCATCAGACTTGAGGTGGTGAAACCCAGTCCCTGATCCTCAGCCAGGCCTTGAGAACACACTGTCTATGCCCAGTGCTTTTCTGCATAGGAGTCGATACCAGATCCCAGGTGGTTCAGATGATAAATAGTCTGCCTTCGATGCAGAAGACCCAGGTTTGACCCCTGGGTTGGAAAGATCCCTTAGAGAAGAAAATGGCAACTCAGTCTAGTATTCTTACTTGGAAAATCCCATGGGCAGAGGAGACTGACAGGCTACAGGCCATGGGGTTGTAAAGAGTCGAACACAACTGAGTGACTAACACTTTGATTTTCATTCAGCACAAGGAGAGATTTTAATTCAGCTGTGTTTGGCCCATGTAAACAATTACTCAGTTTTAGAGTCCAAGACTCTCTGATGAAGACAGGATTAACGTTTTAAAGATTGCCTCCTCTCTCCCCTTATTCTTCGATTATGAAGGATTTATTGCTAGGAGATGGCAA
The DNA here is from genome assembly GCA_006408675.1 of Madoqua kirkii. Taxonomy (NCBI): domain Eukaryota; kingdom Metazoa; phylum Chordata; class Mammalia; order Artiodactyla; family Bovidae; genus Madoqua; species Madoqua kirkii. The sequence goes on from SJYC01064721.1 coordinate 1,247, forward strand.
GCACAAACTACAGGAAACAAAGTAAAGGGTAATGGTGCCGGGTCACTGCCACTGATGCTGGCCTCCAGGGACTGCCCCGCTAGCAGCCAATTTACACTCTGAAAGCTCAGAGAAGCTTAAACTCTGCCAGGTGAGAAGTTAAAAGTGGGAAGAAATGCAGAACATTTTGTGTACTGTGTAAGGGGGCCTAGCTTCCTGAGCTTTAATTATAGTTAGAAAATGTCCCCTTATCCCCCTTTGCAAGGTATGGCCCCATGCCCTCTCTCCCCACTTGCAAAGCAAGCCATCTATTTCATGGTGGAAGAGGAGCAACAAGAGCAGATAATAAAGCATGGCAGTAAAGTTTCCAGAGCCAAATATCTTAGATTCATGACTCACATAATCTGCCTCGGCCACAGAGTATAGTCCATCATCAAGTTCATTTTCTCCCACTTAAGCACAAGCTTCTAGTCTTTTCTGATTGCTGGTCAAGTTCAAAGGCTAATTGCCCTTCAGATTATATGTATAGATTTCTTTCTAGTTCTTTCCCAGCAGTATTAGCATTCAACAGGTGCCAAAGTATAGCTCAGAAAGTATAAAACTACTGCCTCAAGGCAGCAGTCCATAAGTGCAGAGAATAGATGTCTTCCTTAAGACCAGTAAGCAGAGACTGAAGCTTGTCTGTCTCCATGCACGCAAGACTCTAAAGTGCTTCTCAGCACTGAGGGTATTTGTCCAGTAGCCATTGCCAAGACTTTACATGAAAAGTGCCCTGTATAATTTACAAAGTCCTGGGTGGACATCTATTATCTGTCCATCCACCACCCTCTGATTCTACTACTCCATCTCCTGGGATTTTTCTAACTTCATCTCCCCCATGAGGTTCCTGTAGGAAAACTCAAGTTTCACAGACCATGTCACCCTGCCTGCAATTGATTGAGTGAGGGTTGGTCACCTGACCTTATGTGGGCCAAACAGAGGCCTTCCTTGTAATTCTGGGGAGCAGAGTCAATTCTCTGTTGGTAAAACAATAGATGTGAAAGTTGGGAGTTGTCACTGACTTTGGGTTCTAACATATGCAGGAAATCAGTCTCTAGGGAAATCTCCAGAGAGGCAAAGAGTAAAGAGAAAGTTCTGGGAGCATTTCAGCCCCTGGTTCTAGGAGCTCTTGGGTGTAGCCCTCCTGTCTTCGTTCAGTTACAGTGCATGAAATCTTCTAGTATTTTTTAAAAAATTTCCCATTTTGCCTAAAAATGGAAGTTTTGCATTTTGAAACCAAAATAGCTTTGATGGTGTTTCATTTTAGTCTCCCAACAGTCGTGTCCAGCATGTATTAATTTTGGAAATAATAAACACAAGGCCCAGAGAGGTCAAGTTTGCATGGGAAAGTCATATAGCTCGTACAAGGCAAAAGCAAGACCCAACCTGGTCTGGACATTTCAGGTCCAGTGTTTCTCTCTTTCCTTCCAGTGCGTCCCGAGAAGCCCTCTGCCTGCTGCCTGCAGTGCAATGCCCTTGGTTCTCCAATCCTTGGCAGCCTGCAGGCTTGGACAAGAGTGCCTCTGAGAGCAATGCAATGTGAAAGGAGGGTCTATCCCCCAGCATGCTCTTCCATCAGCCTCATTTGCAAGGTTCCCTCCAGCTCCTGCCACTGTCACTTAGATTTCCATTCATCAGCTCAGCTGCAGATGGTGTCATCCATTGGGATGTTGCTGGTTATTAACTATCTCCAGTATTCTCACCTGGGAACATGCACCAGCTGACTTAGACTTTGGATGAATTATACATCCACCCAGCACCTTTTCTCTGGGCCAGATGTTTCCTAAGACTCTATAGATGCAGGCCTGTTCCAGTGCCCACGTACCCTGACTTGGGGTTTCTAATTCAACCAGAAGTTCTCTGTGTTGTCCTCTCTCCCAAAGAAACTGCAGGCTTGTCCAAGGAGAGCTGATGCCGGTAGCTGCCTGGGCTCCAGCTGTCTGGGCACAGCCTGTCTTGCCCTGCAGCCCCTCCCATCTGTCCAGGCCACTCCCATCTGTCCTGGCCTCTCCTATCTTCCCTGGCCCTTCACACCCTCCAAGGAGTGACAATAACATCAGCAGCCAAGGAACAACACAGCTTTGCCCTCATCACAGCTCATTAGGAACTGAAGAGAAACACCTTGGAAAAGGTGGCTTTGAGGGATCAAGTCTGAACCTGTAGGCCATGAGCCTATTAGAAAGAGCCTGTCCTATCCTGGGCTCCTCACTCTCTTTCCTCTTTCTTTCTGGTTGGGAATCTGGCTGAGATCCAGGAAGGGGCTGGCCAGACTCGCTATTTCTGGCCTGTCATGGCCAGGAATTAGGACTAGTATGGTTCAGGCGAGGGAAATGAAAATTAGGGTATTTTGTGGATACTTTTTCTCTTTTTCAAAGCTCTGTGCTGGGGGAGAAACAAAGATTAACCACACACTTTCAAGCAAAGAAGATCATTTTGTAAAAGAAAAAAAAAAATCCATATAGTTACTCTTTCTCTGTTTTACTTAATCTATGGAGATCCTCTTTCTTGATCCTCTGTACATCCACACTGGTGAAGCAGTGTGACTTCAGTTGTCCAAGCGTGTCCTCCAGGACTTACCTCCAGAGCAAGTCAGCAGTGAAGAAGGAGAAGCCATGCCCCTCAGCCAAGGACTCTGGCCCATTTGTGCCTGGCAGCCTTCAAATATAGGCTAGGCCACGTGTCCTGCTCACCAGTAAGATGATTGTCCTTTCTTTGGACGCAATCTCAAGTGTTTCCTCATAGTCATACAGTTTCACAAATTATAATTGTCCATCAGAGAACTTATTAGGGAAATTAAAATGGAGGCAGTCTTGTTCAGGCTTCAGAAGTAGGAAAGCAGGCCTCTGACCAACTTCTGACCTTGCCTGGACCCCACCTGGAAGATGTGCCTGCCTGCAAGCACACCAGTTGTTACCAGCAAGTCATGCAGCACCTTATACAAGAAAGAGAGTGGGTCTTGGAATCTCTTAAGCTCCTTAGGTCCTGCCCAGTGCCCCGGGGTCTAAGAAGTCTTATGATTCACACGGTGAAGCAAGAAGCATTGTAAAAGTTAAAACCAGAGCTGCATTTTTGCAGGCAAACTGATGATGATACCACTTTGAAGCCTGGAATTAGAAGCAGGAGCCCCCCAAACTGCAATGTGAAGTCTCACTTGTGGGATGGATGCACCACCCAGGACGCTTCTGGCCTTTGCAGCAATGTTCAAGTTTGGATGTAAGTTGGTACAATTTAGTGTTGTGTACACTATTACTTCTGTCTGTTGTTTCTATTTCTTTTCTTTTAATGACTGTATATTGAAATTAAGTCAAATAATCTTCTTTTAAAGAGTTGAAACTGCTTGTGTGTTATGAGTGGTTTCTTTTGTTAATGAATCCTTTCAACCTAAAAGGAAAGCTAAATTTTTGAAAAAACAGAGCTGAGCCTTGAACTCTAGCTCTACCCAAAAGGAACTGTAGCACCAGCTGGTGCCAAAATACAGCTTAAAATGACAAAGTCACGCTGCTTCAAGACAGGATGTCCAGAAGACAGAACACCATATTTCATGGTGATATTTGGAGAAAGGAGATCATCCACAGCCCAGTGATCTTCAGGAAGTCCAAGAACCAAAGGCACATGTTCTTTGGTTCAAACAAAGAACAGTCACTGTTTGGAGCAGCTTCCAAAGGTCCCACCGAGCTCTCCTTTCATAGCTCTTAGGGTATCAGAGATGTGACTGCCTCTCCAAACTTCCATCTTAGACATTCCTGGAAAAATGATCTGAGCCCAAACTTCTAATGTTTGCTTGCCCCTCACTTACATGACGCACAGTCAAACCTCAGTCGCATGGAAATATGAAATGGGGAGATTAGGCAAGCAGTTTGTTACAAGATGGCTACAAGTCAGAAGCAGCAATAATAATACTAGTTAAATTTACTGAGTGCTCATTTTATGCCTTATGACTTCCCTGGTGGCTCAGACAGTAAAAAGAAATGGCAACTCACTCCAGTGAAAATCCCATGGATGAGGCAGCCTGGTGGGCTACAAATCCAAGGAGTTGCAAAGAGTCAGACACGACTAAGCAATTTCACTTTCACTTTTTGCCAGGCTATCTATTGTGCCAAGCAGTTAACATGCAGAATTTATGTAATCTTCTCTGTAACTGCATAAGGTAAGTACTATTATCATTTACAAATTGCAGGCAAGAAATTAGATGGCAGGTTTGAAATCAGATTTGTTTTGTAGAAAACCAAATTCTTAAAGTTGTGTTTCAAGTAAGTATGATAATCAATGGGTACTGAAAGAGCAAAGTCAAGTGAATTTTGAGTCAAGACTACACACCTTGGGAGTTTCAAAGAAGGAACAGACAGGAGGTCTGCCCTTAGAACATACAACTCTGAGGATTAACTATGCAGACTGTTCTAGGAACGTGCTGTATACAGGTTTTATTGATTTAAAAAGAATTTGTGTAGATATTTATCCAGGCCCTGCTCAGTGTTCGCTTCTCAGTTGTAGATGTTAAAACAGATGGAAAATAAGTCAAAGCCTTCAAGGCAGCCCATAATTAAGCGCTGCGATGAGTGATACAGAGCATGGGTGTGTGGAGAGAGGCACAGTGTGTGAGGCCAGAGAAGCCCAGAGGGGGGTGTGGGGGGAGAATGGGCTTGCTTCAGGCCCTGATAGATGAACATGAGGTGAGGATCAGGATGCTCGGAGACAGGGAGCAGGAACATCCTGCAAAGATGCAGGGAGGTAGGAAAGGACCCTACCAGAGCATGGGGAGGGTGACACTGAGCTGGAAGCGGGTGGTTAGGGAGGCCGGGACCGAGGAGGGACTGACTCTGTCACTGCCCAGCACTCAACGTCCACATTCCTCTAGAAATAAATACAGGAGAAAGACAGCTGGTCAGTATCAAGTAGTCAGTCAGGCAGGCCCTGCCTCCTGACATGGTTTCTTCGGAGCATTTCCTTCAGGGCTGTGACAAGATGAGACTAATACCAGCTCCCTCTATCTTTGCAAGAAAGAGCTGATCCCTTAAAGAGATGGATTGGAATTCTTTTGCTTCTTGGAAAGAGACTTGGTTGAAAGGTGTAGTTGAAAGAAGGAGGAAGAGAGTCTAGAATAAGAATCAACCCAAACAAGCAACACACACATAATAATTTCAAACATTAAAATACTGAGAGAAAGTTGCAAGCTCCTTCAGTTCAGCTCAGTCGCTCAGTCGTGTCCGACTCTTTGCGACCCCATGGACTGCAGCATGCCAGGCCTCCCTGTCCATCACCAACTCCTAGAATTTACTCAAACTCATGTCCATTGAATCGGTGATGCCATCCAACCATCTCATCCTCTGTCATCCCCTTCTCCTCCTGCCTTCAATCTTTCCCAGCATCAGGGTCTTTTCAAATGAGTCAGTTCTTTGTATCAGGTGGCCAAAGTACTGGAGTTTCAGCTTCAACATCAGTCCTTCAAATGAATATTCAGGACTGATTTCCTTTAGGATGGACTGTGGATCTCCTTGAAGTCCAAGGGACTCTCAAGAGTCTTCTCCAGCACCATAGTTCAGAAGCATCAATTCTTCAGCATTCAGCTTTCTATATAGTTCAACTCTCACATCCATACATGACTACTGGAAAAACCATGGCCTTAACTAGAGCCTAGTCATATCTATCTGTTTATTGTGCCTGTGCTGGTCTTCACTGCTGCTTGTAGGCTTCTTCTAGTTGTGGCAAGTGGGGGCTCCTCTTTGCTGCCGTGCGCAGGCTCCTCCTCGCCGTGGCTTCTCGTGTGGAGCACCAGCTCTAGGTGAGAGGCTCAGCAGTTGCAGCACATGGGCTCAGTGGTTGTGGCACATGGGTGTAGTTGCACCCTGGCATGTGGGACCTTCCCAGACCAGAAACTGAACCTGTGTCCCCAGCATTGGCAGGCAGATCCTTTTCCACTGGAGCACATGGAAGTCCTAGTCATATTGATTTTCAATGACGCCTTCTGCCCACACCAGCTGCCTTGCTGATGACTTGATATCTAACACATCCGTCCTGCTTCATATCTACTGTAGACTACTACAGAATGTATCTACCATATCCTGGCATCACGCAGACTTCGATTAGGAACTCAGAAAGGAGGGAACAGTCATACCTGAGAGAGTGGCCCAAATCACACAGGTCATTTCTCTGACACTCTCCTGCTGTGCCCACTACTGCCTGCTGAGGGGAGCCACTGAGTGCTCCAGACACCTCCCATTCAAGAGATACATCTCTTGTGGCGAGTCACACCCCAGGAGGGGTGGGACTGCGGGAGAATTGGGTGTGTTCTGGGTAGTCAAGTGACTGGGGGCAAGGACCAGAGGTGGAAGTGGGCAGAAAGCCAAGTGGGACGGCTGTGTACATTCCACTAGAGAAAGAAAGGCACCCCTGGGTATCAGGGGGAGGCTAGGCGAGGAGGAAGTCAGCACACTGATGACATCTGTAAACCACTGGAGTGGGACCCTGCCCACTCCCCCAAATCCTGTAATTCGTGGGGTACAGTTATCACTGGGACAATGATGGGTTTGGAGACAGCTTCTTATTATAATCCCCACGAAGAGTATCTGAAGACTGGAGAGACAGAAGCTGGGCACATAGGAAGCGAGTCACTTTTGGTTTTATGGAGACTTTAATTTCCTGGGAATATTATCAATAAATATGTATATTTGTTCCTAGGGGAATCTGCAGAACTTCACAGACAACGTCTCATAGGATGATTCACAACTTGTGTCAGAGAAATCTGTACCAAACTAATATTCTGAGTCAAATTTTATGTTAGAGATGCTGGGGTTATAAAAATTTATGAGGAAATATGTGACAAAACAAGGAGACAGGCTTATACTTTCTGTGTCTCTGTCTAATATGATTGCCTCAGTGAGTGTTTTTATATTATGTGTTTTAAATTCCATAAACATTCTCTTCCATATAAAAGCATGTGCATATATATATATATATGCATACACTCAGACCCTTGTACACACATATACTTCTTGGGCTTTCCTGAGAGTAGCACCTTTTGTTAGAGGCACATCATTTCCTGTTTGTGTATCATTTCATGATAGAGATGGTGGGGAAAAACAAATAGTGTGTAGTGTTCATTTCAAGTATAATATCTTCTTAAGGTCATGTGTAAGCACAGCTTCTATAAATCTTATCACATTTTCAATTGACTTATAGATTTAGCTACTTAGAGATGGCTTTCTGAAATACAGAACACCTCTTAATTACCAACTGGATAAGCTCTTACTTCTGTATGCTGAAATAATCAAAGAGGGAAGCTGTGCCATCCCTGGAGCTAGAAGAGTCTGATGGCTCTCCTGGCCCCTTCTCAGCTCCTCAGGCTCTTCCCCCACTGGGGTGTCTCCACATCCCTGGGGAAAGGAATAAACCAGCGTGGGCACCAGAAGGCTGATGCTCAGTGTGAACACTTTCTGCTGGTGAGCTGGTTCTCAAATGATTATCTGTTAACTGGCTGTAGAGCCAGTTTGGGGCTGTGGAGCCAGGTTTACCAATCTTCACGTCTCCCGGGACAAACATGGCAGGGATGCAGGGAGGGGCGGATCTCACCAGGGGACGCCTCACCTCACCTGCTCTCCCGACCAACACCAACACCTCCAGCTATGAGGGCAGTGTGAACTCCTGGCGTGGGATCCACACAAAGAAACCTGTTCAGCTGCTGTGCACCCTGCCTTCTCTCTGTGTGACACTGCTGCAAAGGTTTGTTCCCTTCAAAACAAAGGAATCTGGGGGAGAATTTCTACTTTAAAGTCCCAGCTCAACCACATGGACTGCCATCATAGGATATAACCTGACAAGTTTTCCCTGAAACTCTTCAATTCAAATGTATCTGTTGTCTTGCTGCTTTTCAAACAGGCCTTGAGACAAGCATTCCTAGTCTTAGTATCTTAAAATACATCATGATAAGATATAGATCTTTCTTTGCTCACCAGACACATTACCCAGGTGACATGCCTTCTCCTCTGGAGCATCTCAGATCAGAGATGCTGTCAGTGACTTGCTCTAAAGGTTGAAGGCACAGGGTACGATGCCTCTTATCTGCAAACCCCTCCCTAGATAGTTAAAACTTACCCGCTAACCTTGCCCATCCTAGGAGCACTCCCTTGATCAATGGGTCAACAGAAGGCACTTTTCTGAGAAGCCCCAGAAGGAAGGACAGAGAAGTAGGGGGTTGAGCATGGCCAGTGCCTTGCCCTGCTTCCCAGCGTGCTGTGAGTCCACTCTCGAGACACGCTGACAAGAGAAGTGTATATAGCCTCACCCAACACCCACCCACCAAGGAGGAGCAGCCCCAAAGAGGCCAGCGACTTGATTATGGTCATGGCTGTGATCCCAGAACTGGAGCCGGCTGGGCACCTTCCGTGACCCTCACTGGTCCTCTGGCATGGGGAGCCTTCCTGGACTCCAGGTCCTGCCTCGGGCAGTTCCTCCCTTCACCCAGAGATACATTTAGCTACGATCTGACAAGCCTTCTAGCAATACTGTCAGCAGAGACAAGAGCAGGCCCAGCTCTCCTTTCTGCGCATGAGCATGTGGGCAGAGCAGGCAGGGCTTCAGCTGTCCTTTTGTCGGGCAAGTCGAGCATGTTAGAGGCTTCTCCCCAATTAAGCTTGGCTCAGAGTCAAGGGGAAGCACTCACCCTTTCTTAGAGCCCATCCTCAAAGGCCCGAGGCCCAGAACACATTGCTCATCTTTCCCTGGGTGGGCGGACTTCAGAGATGTGGGCATGGAGCCCAGTGGGAAGCATGTGTGTGACTGCAGCAGGGAGGATCAGACCAAGAGGGTGGGCTGCAGGCCAGAGGGATGGATGGATGAGGGACACAGGGGCCAGGAGGAGGAGGGGGATCTAGAGGGGAGAAGAAGTATGGGAAGGGTTAGAGGGTGGAGAGGAGAGGGGAGAGGGAGAAGAAGGGAAAGGGGCAGGAGAACAAGATCCAGAGCAAGCAGCTGAGAAGTGGCCAGGAAGAAAGGATCAGGGAGACAGAGGCTCTGGCCTCCCGTGGGGGTGGTGACACTTCCGGGAGAACAAATTTGGAACAGCCTGCCCTCTGTTCCTACGTCATCATTCTCTCCCCTTTGTCATTTTCAATTCCATTCCAAGGAAATATACCAACTCTATTCAAAGTAGACTAGATCACACAAACTCTCCAAGGGAAAGAGAAAGATACACCCGTCAGACCTCAGCTTAGCTTCTGGGTAGAAAACAGACCATCTGTTCCCAGTTTTGCTGTGCCCTGCTGAGTCAGGGTCTGTGCTCAGAGTGCCCGTGGATTAGTGATTAGGTTTTTAAGAGCTTGTAAAGTTTTTTCTTTCACCCTGACCAGCAAAGTGTGAGTCAAAAGAAACCTGCCTAATGGCCCCCTCCTTTTTCCTGCCTTCCCCCTTTCCATCTTAACAAGCCTCAGAAGACTGTGGCTCTTTCTTCTGGGAACTGCCTCTTGCTTGCCCCACCCCACTCCCACCCCTGCACATTGAAACGTTCTCCCTTCCTCTGTCATTTGCATCTTAATGTTCAGAACCTACAATCAAGAAGCCTTGTGTGAAAAAATAAAGAGGGAGTTAGAGAATCTGGGCTAATTCTTAACCTTGATGAATTATACCTCACTATAGAAGCTTCATGATGAGGCTTTGAAAAAGATACCGAAGTCAGTTTACCACCCAGAAAGGTGCCAGATAGAAGCAGAAACGGAGTCCTGATGTTGTCTTTAGCCACAGTGGAGACATTACAGTGTGTGTGTGTGTGTGTGTGTGTGTGTGTGTGTGTGTGTGTGTGTTGGGAAGTGGGGATTATAAAACCCTGCCTGATACAGAATCTTAGTTTCAGATTTGGGTTTGGGTTGGATTTGTGTGTGTGACTGTGTGTGCATGTGTGTTGCAGAAAGAGAGACCCCTTCCAGGGCCCGAAACTGGGCTCTGGTCTAACACTGGGAAATAAATTGTCCGAGGAGACACATGTGCTGACAAAGCTAGAGATTTTATTGGGAAATGGTGCCTGGACAGAGAGCAAGAGGGTAAGGGAAGCCAGGAGAACTGCTCTGTCACATGGCTCTCAGTCTAGGGTGTTATGGTGATGGGATTAGTTTCCGGGTTGTCTTTAGCCAATCATTCCCACTCAGAGTCCTTCCTGGTGGTGCATGTCTTGTTCAGCCAAGATGGATGCCAGCGAGAAGTGTTCTGGGAGGTGGTTGTAAGATATAGTTCGGGCCCAGGCAGAAAAAGGAAAGATGACCTCAACAGAAGTAGGTTACCTTTATTCAGGCAAGGAGGGGCGACAGTCTGCCTAAAGCTCAGGTTGAATGCAGAGAGGGATCAGGGAGGCTCCATATATATAGGGAGGTTTGTGGAAGCGATAAGGGAAACGTTACTCAGGCGGGATGTTTTGGGTATTCTTTAGTTGAGATGGCATGTGTAGTTGGGCAGGGGGTGATAAGTCTTCTGGGCAGGTGTAGTGAATGGAAGGTTTCTGGACAGAGGGTGGTAAGTCCCAGATAGATGCACTGGCCTGGAGCATCAGGGTGGGACCTAAACTTCTGTTTTCTCTGAAGTTAGATGATTCAGCAAGGGCCTTTGAGACTGTTGTTTTCTTTTCTAGGCCCAAAAGACTCCTTCAGTGGTCTGATAAGTGATGTCTCCTTTTGACCTTTCCCTAACTCCTCCAGTTGGTTGTAGCTTATTAGCTCTATGTTCCTTACCAGGACCTCCTCTCATAAAACAGCTCATGCAAATGTTTACTATGCCTGGCCAAGGCGGGTGGTCTCAGTGCAGCAAAGTTTTATTAAAGTATAAAAAGGACAGAGAAAGCTTCTAACAAAGACATCAGAAAGGGGACAGAGAGTGCTCCCATTGCTAGTCTTATAAAGGCCTTATATATTTTTATCAGACCCATTCCCACAACATACATCTTAAATGAATAAGATTAGAACTAACAATAGAAAGGTCTTACCAGAACCTCAGATAATGAACTCCTTATTGCCAACTTCAGACTGAAATTGAAGAAAGTAGGGAAAACCACTAGACCATTCCAGTATGATGTAAATCAAATCCCTTATGATTATACAAGAGAAATGAAAAATAGACTCAAGTTATTAGACCTGATAGACAGAGTGCCTGAAGAACTATGGATGGAGGTTCATAACATTGTACAGGAGGCAGTGATCAAGATCATCCCAAAGAAAAAAAATCCAAAAAGTCAAAATAGTTGTCTGAGGAGGATTTACAAATAGCTGAGAAAAGAAAAGAAGCTAAAGGCAAAAAAGAAAAGGAAAGATATATGCATTTGAATGCAGAGTTCTAAAGAATAGCAAGGAGAGATAAGAAAGCTTTTCTCAGTGATCAATGCAAAGAAATGGAGGAAAACAATAGAATGGGAAAGATTAAAAATCTCCAAGAAAATTAGAGATAGCAAGTGAAATTTTCATGCAGAAAGATGGGCACAATAAAGAACAGAAACAATATGGACCTAACAGGGGCGGAAAATATTAAAAAGAGGTGGCAAGAATATACAGAAGAACTATACAAAGAAGGTCTTCATGACCCAGATAACCGCGATGATGTGATCACTCACCTAGAGCCAGACATCTGAAATGCAAAGTCAAGTGGGCCTTAGGAAGCATCACTACGAACAAAGCTAGTGGAGGTGATGGAATTCCAGTTGAGCTATTTCAAATCCTGAAAGATGATGCTGTGAAAGTGCTGCATTCAATATGCCAACAAATTTGGAATAGTCAGCAGGGGCTACAGGACTGGAAAAGGTCAGTTTTCATTCCAATCTCAAAGAAAGGCAATGCCAAAGAATGCTCAAACTACCACACAATTGCACCCACCTCAGTAAAGTTCAGTTCAGTTCAGTCACAGATGCAGGCATGTCTGACTATTTGTAAAGCCATGGACTTCAGCACGCCAGACTTCAGTGTCCTTCACCAAGTCCCGAAGTTTACTCAAACTCATGTCCATTGAGTCGGTGATGCCATCCAATCATCTCAACCTCTGTTGTCCCCTTTTCCTCCTGCCCTCAATCTTTCCCAGCATCGGGGTCTTATCCAATGAGTCAGTTCTCCACATCAGGTGGCCAAAATATTGGAGTTTCAGCTTCAGCATCAGTCCCTCCAATGAATATCCAGGACTGATCTCCTTTAGGATGGACTAGTTGGATCTCCTCGCAGTCCATGAGAGTCTCAAGAGTTTTCTCCAGACCACAGTTCAAAAGCATCAGTTCTTCAGCACTCAGCTTTCTTTATAGTTCAACTCTCACATCCATACATGACTACTGGAGAAACCACAACTTTGACTAGATGGACCTTTGTTGGCAAAATAATGTCTGGAGTTACTCCTTGGCAGGAGTAAGCATCTTTCAATTTCATGGCTGCAATCACCATTTCCAGTGATTTTTGGAGCCCCTCAAAATAAGTCTGTCACTGTTTCCTCACCTATTTGCCAGAAGTGATGGGACCAGATGCCATGATCTTACTTTTCTGAATGTTGAGCTCTAAGCCAACATTTTCACTTTCCTGTTTCACTTTTATCAAGAGGTTCTTTAGTTCTTCAATTTCTACCATAAGGGTGATGTCATCTGCATATCTGAGGTTATTGATATTTCTCCCCATCTTGATTCCAGCTTTTGCTTCATCCAGCCCAACATTTCAGTTGATGTAGTCTCTATGTAAGTTAAATAAGCAGGGTGACAATATACAATCTTGACATACTCCTTTCCTGATTTGGAACCAGTCTTGTTCCATGTCCAGTTCTAAGTGTTGCTTCTTGACCTGCAAACAGATTTCTCAGGAGGCAGATCAGGTGGTCTGGTATTCCCATCCATTGAAGAATTTACCACAGTTTGTTGTGATCCACACAGTCAAAGGCTTTGGCTTAGTCAATACAGCAGAAGTAGATGTTTTTCTGGAACTCTCTCACTTTTTTGATGATCCAGCAGATGTTGGCAGTTTGATCTCTGGTCCCTTTGCCTTTTCTAAAGCCAGTTTGAATATCTGGAAGTTCACGGCTCATTTTGAAGCCTGGCTTGGTGAGTTTTGAGCATCACTTTGCTAGTGGTGGCTGAATGGTACTGGAGCAGTGAGTGGCTGAGAGGAGATCCCCCATGTCCAAGGTCAGGAGCAGTGGCTGTGCTTTGCTGAACTGGCCATGAGGAGACACCTCACGTCCAAGGTCAGAGAAACCCCAGTAAGATGGTAACCCCAGCCTCTGGAGCGGCTGGACAGAGATACCCCACATCCTAGGTCAAAGAACAAGCCCCAGAAAGACAGTAGAAGGGGCAAATTTGCATTTAGAATCAAACCCCATTCAAACCAGAGACACTCAGAGGACTCAAACAAACATTATATGCACCAGGAACCACGGACCCCACAGAGAAGACAGAAATGTATCTGAGCATCTCCTGTGGAGTTAAGGGCCAGCAATGCACTGCCACAGGGACAGGGGCTCTGGGTGTAGCAGACTTGGGTACGGCATAAGCCCTCTTAGAGGAGGTCACCATTGACACCACCGTAGAGCTACCAGAACTTACACAGGACTAGGAAATAGACTCTTGGAGGGCACAAACAGAATCTGTGTGCACCAGGACCTAGGGGAAAGAGGCAGTGAATGCATGAGACACTGACCCAGACTTGCCTGGGAGTGTCCAGAAGTCTCCAGCACAGGCATGGGTTGGTAGTGGCCTAGTGCAGGGTTGAGGGCACTGAGTGTAGCAGAACATGCTTGGGACCTTTTGAAGGAGACTGCCATTATATTAATTATCTCCACCATAGTTTAGCCCCGGGTAAATAGCAGGGAGGGAACACAGCTCCACCCATCAACAGAAAATTGGATTAAAGATTTATCAAGCATGGCCCTGCCCATCAGAACAAGATCCAGTTTCCACTTCATTCAGTCTCTCTCATCAGGAAGCTTCCATAAGCCTCTTATGGATATTTTCTCCATCAGAGAGCAGACAGACTGAAAACCACAATCACAGAAAAATAACCAGTCTAATCACATCAACCAGCTAGCTTTGTCTAACTCAATGAAACTATGAGCCAAGTAGTGTAGGCCACTCAAGACGGTTGGGTCATGGTGGAGAGTTCTGACAAAATGTGGTCCACTGGACAAAGGAATGGCAAACCACTTCAGTATTCTTGCCTTGAGAACCCCATGAACAGTATGAAAAGGCAAAAAGATAGGACATTGAAAGATGAACTGCCCAGGTTGGTAGGTGCCCAATATGCTACTGGAGATCAGTGGAGAAATAACTCCAGAAAGAATGAAGAGATGGAGCCAAAGCAAAAACAATACCCAGTTATGGATGGAACTGGTGATAGAAGCAAGGTTCAATGCTATAAAGAGCAATATTGCATAGGAACCTGAAGTGCTAGGTCCATGAATCAAGGCAAATTGGAAGTGGCCAAACAGGAGATGGCAAGAGTGAATGTCGACATTCTAGGAATCAGCAAACTAAAATGGACTGGAATGGGTGAATTTAACTCAGATGACCATTAAATCTACTACTGTGGGCAAGAATCTCTTAGAAGAAATGGAGTAGTCATCATAGTCAACAAAACAATCTGAAATGCAGTACTTGGATGCAGTCTCAAAAATGAGAGTGATCTCTGTTCATTTCCAAGGCAAACAATTCAATATTACGGCAATCCAAGTCTATACCCCAATCAGTAATGCTGAAGAAGCTGAAGCTGAATGGTGCTATGAAGACCTACAAGACCGTCTAGAACTAACACCCTCAAAAGATGTCCTTTTCATTATAGGGGACTGGAAAGCAAAAGTAAGAAGTCAAGAAACACCTGGAGTAACAGGAAAATTTTGCCTTGGAGTACAAAATGAAACAGGGTAAGGACTAGTAGAGTTTTGCGAAGAGAACGTACTGGTCATAGCAAACACCCTCTTCCAACAGCACAAGAAGAGACTCTACACATGGACATCACCAGATGATCAATAGTAAGATCAGATGTTTATATTCTTTGCAGCCAAAGATGGAAAAGCTCTATACAGTCAGCAAAAAGAAGACCAAGAGCTGACTGTGGCTCAGATCATGAACTCTTTATTGCTGAATTCAGGCTTAACTTGAAGAAAATAGGGAAAACCACTAGACCATTTGGGTATCCAAATCCCTTACGATTTAAATCCCTTACAGTTATACAGTGGAAGTAAGAAATAGATTTAAGGGGCTAGATCTGATAGACAGAGTACCTGATGAACTCTAGACAGAGGTCCGTGACATTGTACAGGAGACAGGGATCAAGACCATCCCCAAGAAAAAGAAATGCAAAAGAGCAAAATGGCTGGCTGAGGAGGGCTTACAAATAGCTGTGAAAAGAAGAGACGTGAAAAGCAAAGGAGAAAAGGAAAGATATATCCATCTGAATGCAGAGTTCCAAAAAATAGCAAGGAGAGATAAGAAAGCCTTCCTCATTGATCAGTGCAAAGAAATAGAGGAAAACAATAGAATGGGAAAGATCAGAGATCTCTTCAAGAATATTAGAGATACCAAAGGAACATTTCATGCAGAGATGGGCACAATAAAGGACAGAAATCGTATGGATGCAACAGAAGCAGAAGATATTAAGAAGTGGTGGCAAGAATACACAGAAGAACTGTACAAAAAAGATCTTCATGACTGAGATAATCATGATGGTGTGATCACTTGCCTAGAGCCAGACATCCTGGAATGCAAAGTCAAGGGGGCTTTAAGAAGCATCATTATGAACAAAACTAGTGGAGGTGATGGAATTCCAGTGGAGCTATTTCAAATCCTAAAAGATGATGCTGTGAAAGTGCTGCACTCAATATGCCAGCAAATTTGGAAAACTCAGCAGTGGCCACAGGACTAGAAAAGGTCAGTTTTCATTCCAATCTCAAAGAAAGGCAATGCCGAAGAATGCTCAAATTACCGCACAATTGCACTCATTTCACACACTAGTAAATAATGCTAAAAAATTCTCCAAGCCAGGCTTCAGCAATATGTGAACCATGAACTTCCAGATGGTCAAGCTGGTTTTAGAAAAGGCAGAGGAACCAGAGATCAAATTGCCAGCTTCTGCTGGATCACTGAAAAGCAGGAGAGTTCCAGATACTAATCTATTTCTGCTTTATTGACTATGCCAAAGTCTTTGACTGTGTGGATCACAATAAAGTGTGGAAAATTCTCAAAGAGATGGGAGTACCAAACCACCTGACCTGCCTCCTGAGAAATCTGTAAGCAGGTCACAAAGCAACAGTTGGAACTGGACATGGAACAACAGAATGGTTCCAAATATAAAAATTATTATGTCAAGGCTGTATATTGTCACTCTGCCTATATGCAGAGTACATCATCCAGTACGCTGGGCTAGATGAAGCATAAGCTGGAATCAAGATTGCCAGGAGAAATATCAATAACCTCAGATGTGCAGATGACACCACCCTTATGGCAGAAAGTGAAGAGGAACTAAAGACCTTCTTGATGAAAGTGAAAGAGGAAAGTGAAAAAGTTGGCTTAAAACTCAACATTCAAAAAAATTTAGATCGTGGCTTCTGGTCCCAGCTCTTCATGGCAATAGATGGGGAAACAACAGAAACAGTGACAGACTTTATTTTGGGGGGCTCCAAAAATCACTGCAGATGTTGACTGCAGGCATGAAATTAAAAGATGCTTACTCCTTGGAAGAAAAGTTATGAGCAACCTAGACAGCATACTAAAAAGCAGAGACATTACTTTGTCAACAAAGGTCCACCTAGTCAAGGCTATGGCTTTTCCAGTGGTCATGTATGGATGTGAGAGTTGGACTATAAAGAAAGCTGGGGGCTGAAGAATTTATGCTTTTGAACTGTGGTGCTGGAGAAGACTCTTGAGAGTCCCTTGGACAGCAAGGAGATCCAACAATTCCATCCTAAAAAAAAATGAGACGTTAATCTTCATTGGAAGGACCGATGCTGAAGCTGAAACTCCAATAATTTGGCCACCTGATGTGAAGAATTGACCTATTTGAAAAGACCCTGCTGCTGTGGAAGATTGAGGTCAGGAGGAGATGGGGACAACAGAGGATGAGATGGTTGGATGGGATCACTAACTCAATGGACATGAGTTTGAGTAAGCTCTGGGAGTTGGTGATGGACAGGGAGGCCTGGCGTGCTGCAGTCCATGGGGTCACAAAGAGTCAGACATGACTGAGCCACTGAACTGACTGAACCAGACCCACTCCCAACATATGTTTTAATATAGCAAGATTAGTCAGAAGGTTCTTGTTAAGGAGAAACATGTCCTGGAGCAAGATACATTGTTAAATTGACAAAGACAAAGTGCTGCAGGAAAAATATGTTTATTCTTTGATCCTCCTTGAGAGCTTCAGACCCCTTTCTCCTCCTCGAGAGCTCTGGACCTCTTCCACCTTGAGGGCCCTGGACTCCTTATCAACCTGTCTAACAATTTCCTCTCTCATTTTCCCCTTTTTCTTGTAGGAGAATTAGGTTGCCAAGGGAAAGGGGTGGCATTTTTATTCCATAATTACTTCCTGCTGTTGAGGGGTATTGTCCCTAAATTGTTGAGGAAACATATTCTCCTAACCCTCATATTGAGGGTCTCTGATCCAGGGGCCCCAAGTAATAGTTGGAGGAGGCTGTGGCACTTGTGAGAGCTTGGATAGCTGATTGTAATCTAAAAGCTTTCACAGTTGGTGATGGACAGGGAAGCCTGGCGTGCTGCAGTCCATGGAGTCGCAAAGAGTTGGACATGACTGAACAACTGAACTGAGTTCAAGATTCATGAATAATAAATGAGACTGTGGTTACAGATGTAAGGCAGATGTGGGCTTCCCTGGTGGCTCAGAAGGAAAAGCATATGCCCACAATACAGGAGACCTGGGTTCAATCCCTGGGTCGGGAAGATCCCCTGGAGAAGGAAATGGAAACCCACTCCAGTACTCTTGCCTGGAAAATTCCATGGGTGGAGGAGCCTGGTAGGCTCCAGTCTCAGATTGCAAAGAGTCACACATGATTGAGCAACTTCACTTCTCAGGTATGGCAGAATAGTCATTAAACCAAGTTAAAACATAACCAAAATTAAAAGTCACATTATGTCTACAGTTAAGGCACAATGTGTTATATCAGTCCTTATTAAATGTCATCAGATCAAGAAGAGGCATCACATATGATTGTTGTTGGTGAAGGTATTTGCAGAGTTGAAAGTATTTTTCTTGAAGTGGAGAAATCTACCATGTGAAGCCTTCAACTGATGAAAGGGTTGAAAAGCTGAAAGCTGAGTCACATAGTTAGTTAATTCTAAGGATTTATTTACTTTCTCTGGAAGGAAAGTTCAGTTCAGTTCAGTTGCTCAGTCGTATCTGACTCTTTGTGACCCCCAGAACCTCAGCATGCCAGGCCTCCCTGTCTATCACCAACTCCCTGAGTCCACCGAAACCGATGTCCATTGAGTCGGTAATGTCATCCAACCATCTCATCCTCTGTCGTCCCCTTCTCCTCCTGCCCTCAATCTTTCCCAGCATCAGGGTCTTTTCACATGAGTCAGCTCTTCACATCAGGTGGCCAAAGTATTGGAGTTTCAGCTTCAATATCAGTCCCTCCAATGAATACCCAGGGCTGATCTCCTTTAGGATGGACTGATTGGATCTCCTTGCAGTCCAAGGGACTTTCAAGAGTCTTCTCCAACACCACAGTTTGAAAGCATCAATTCTTCAGTGCTCAGCTTTCTTTATACTCCAACTCTCACATCCATACATGACCACTGGAAAAACCATAGCCTTGACTAGACGGACAAGTAATGTCTCTGCTTTTTAATATGCTATCTAGGTTGGTCATAACTTTCCTTCCAAGGAGTAAACATCTTTCATTTTGTGGCTGCAAATTGGCAGGGTTTAAGTTTCCACAAACTCTAAGTTTAGTTATTGGTCCCTCCAGTAACAGCTATTGCTATTGGTATTTAAGAAGTTGACTATCTGATTGACTCATTTAGGAATTTCATACAATAACATATAAGGATGAGACACCATGGGGTGTAAAGGAACCACAGCCTCATTTATTATTCATAAATCTTGAACTCAGTTCAGTGGCTCAGTCGTGTCTGACTATTTGAGACCTCATGGACTGCAACATGCCAGGCCTCCCTGCTCATCACCAACTCCCAGAGTTTACCCAAATCCATGTACATTGAGTTGGTGATGCCATCCAACCATCTCATCCTCTGTCATCCCCTTCTCCTCCTGCCTTCAATCTTTCCCAGCATCAGAGTCTTTTCCAATGAATCATTTGTTTGCATCAGGCAGCCAAAGTATTGGAGTTTCAGCTTCAGCATCAGTCCTTCCAATGAAGTTCAGGACTGATTTCCTTTACAATGAACTAGTTGGATCTCCTGGCAGTCCAAGGGACTCTCAAGAGTCTTCTCCAACATCACAGCTCAGAAGCATCAATTCTTTGTTACTCAGCTTTCTTTATAGTCCAACTCTCATATCCATACATGATTATTGGAAAAACCACAGCTTTGACTAGATGGACCTTTGTTGGCAAAGTAAGCTTTTTAATATGCTGTCTAGGTTGGTCATAACTTTTCTTCCAAGGAACAAACGTCTTTTAATTCCATGCCTGCAGTCAACATCTGCAGCGATTTTTGGAGCCCCTCAAAATAAAGTCTGTCACTGTTTCTATTGTTTCCTCTTCTATTTTCCATGAAGTGGTAGGACCAGATGCCATGATCTTGGTTGTCTGAATGCTGAGTTTTAAGCCAAAATTTTCACTTTTCTCTTTCACTTTCATCAAGAGGCTCTTTAGTTTGTTTTCACTTTCTGCATTAAGGGTGGTATCATCTGCATATCTGAGATTATTGATATTTCTCCTGGAAATCTTGATTCCAGCCCGTGCTTCCTCCAGCCTAGCTTTTCTCATGATGTACTCTGTATATAATTTAAATATGTACTCCTTTCCCAATTTGGAACCAATCTTTTGTTCCATATCCAGTTCTAACTTTGCTTCTTGACCTGCAAGAACTTGAACATGTTTCCATTTATCATTTGACTTTTTCACACCCCAAATAGGAGTGAGTATGGACTGTTACAGGGAATTAATAGTCCTTCCTTTGAATTTTCAATGATAGGCTTTAACCCTTCCTTAACCTGAGGCTTTAGTGAGTACTGCTTTTGATTAGGAAATAGGTGAGGGTCTTTGAGCTTGATAATGACAGGAACTGAATTTTGTGCTCAACTCACAGTTTTTCCATCAGCCCACAGTCTAGGATTTACATTTTGTTCAGCTATAAAGAGTGGACTCTATATTCATGAAAAAAGAGGCCTGGACCTTGCTCATTATATCCCTCCCCAAAAGGGGTAAGGGAGACAGTGGCATAATTAGAAAGTCATGAGAAAACAGCACAGAGTCTCAGTTGCAGCTTAAAGGATGACTGAATTAACAGCATTTGGTTCATCCAAACAGCCCCGATATTGTAGTGGATTGGGAGGAAAGCAGACCAGGGACTTCAGTAAGCACAGAGAAAGTTGCCCCCAGTGTCCAAAAGGAAACTGATTGATTGGTCTTTACAGTTATTAATACCTGGAGTTCCTCAGATGTAATTAGAATGGTAGCTTGTGTGGGGACCCCTGGGTACCTTCTGTCCTGAGGGTTGGCTTTTTATACCTGCTGTGTGAACATTGCAAAACCTCACATTCATTCACCCATCCTCTGAGTACCCACTGTGTGTGAGGCCTGGACCCTCCCCAGCGATTGGTTCCTGGACATCACATCTGGTCCAGTCAGGTGTCACTTCTGCCTTCAAGGTCATCCACTGGTCATCCCAGGTCTTCCGAGCCTCTGGCACTGTGCTTACTGGAGCCACCATACCTGATGGCCGTCACCAACTGTGACTGGAGCCCCTGTGTCTAATGGCCATCACCACTTGTCCTGGAAGCCACAACCCATCCTCCACGAGCAAAGGGCTTTGCGGGCTCCCCTCTCAGTTGGGCCACTTGGCTCCTGCCAGCCCTAATGGACTCTAGCCTGCAGCCAGGACTGCCCTGGAGCCCATACCATGCCACAGCTGCCGGAGGGCATAGTCAGTCCCGGTGACTCTGGGGAAGACATCTGCCTTCTTTGATTTGCTCTCTGTAAGAAGGGTCCCCAAGTTGTACTTGTGTCTTGATGTTTTATTTTTTCGGTAGGGCTGGTGGGGGGGGGGTGGATTTGGATTTGTTCCCATCTATTAATACTATTAACTTCCCAGCTCTCAGGCTTTTGGATGGCAGCCAAGTGGAGAGCCCTTCAGTCCTCAGAACTGCCCCTCTTCTCCTCTCCTGAAGTATAGGTTCCCTGCTGGGCCCAGCTCCTCTTGTCTTTCTTTTCCCGTTAAAATGAGATCTTTCCGCTATAAATAGACACAGGGCCTGTCCCCCAATTCACCGATTCAGCAGTTTCAAAGTTTGTCCAAGGACAAGAATATCCTTGAAAGCCCCCTTCCTCCAGCTATAGAGGGGGCCCTGTTGGCTTTAGAAGCAGGGAGGCCCCCTTAGCCAAGGTTAGGCACGATCAGTTGGTAACTAGAATCACTGTGGACCAGATTTGGCTGCCCTCCCTCCCAAAATAGGCCTCTCTGGCCTTACACCTTGTATTTAATGGCTGATTTGTTTTGAACTGCTTTGACAACAAATCCTGGACATTGGCCGCCTGCATGACTCTGTTTCATTCCTCAGATGAATGGATGGAGCACAGCCTCGTTAAATGATGCAGCACCTTGAGGGGAGACACTTGGGAGAGGCCGTCTTCAAGGCTCTAAGTGTAGACCATCTCCCAAGCAGAGCTGCCAGACTTCACAAAGATAAAACCAATACAGAACTCCCAGTTGGATTTGAGTTTCAGATAAACTGATGATTTTAGTGTGTTGCTGCTCTTAGTCGTGTTGTTGTATGACTCTTTGCAACCCCATAGACCGAAGCCCACCAGGCTCCTCTGTCCATGAGATTCTCCAGGCAAGAATACTACAGTGGGCTACCACTGGCTTCTCCAATTTTTGTATGAAAGTTTCTGTATGAGCATGTCCCAAATTTTGCATGGAACATACTTAAATTAACATTAAATATCTTGTTCTTTGTTTGTCTGAAATTCGAATCTGGGCATCCCAAAATCCACATGGCAACCTTTCTGTCAAGGACAAGTCTTATTTTCCCATCTCTTGATAAAATCACCATCTTCCGTTAGTTTTACTTCTGTACTTTATGAAACCAGTGAACTTTAAGAGATGAATTTTGTTTTTTAAAATTGGAAAAAGAGGGATTGCTTTGGCATTCCAGTGGTTAGGACTCAGCTCTTCCACTTTAGGGAGTATGGGTTGGATCTCTGGTCAGGAAACTAAGATCCTGCATCCTACATGGTGTGGCCAAAAAATAAAATAAATTAGGAAAAATAAAAGCCACATGTTTTTAATGTTGTTGTCATGCCAGACTCTGTGACCCCAGGCTCTTCTGTCCGTGGGATTCTCCAGGCAAGAATATAGGAGTGAGTTACCATTTCCCCCTCCAGGGATCTTCCTGACCCAGGGATCGAACGTGCGCCTCCTGCATTGGCAGGAGATCTTTAGCACTGAGCCACCAGTGAAGACCCATGTTTTTTATACTGACGTGCTAAATTTTCCCTTTGACTTTTTTAACCCCTGAAAGTATGTTTTGGCCTGTCCTTCCCACCCACCACTCCATCTCTCCTGGGTTTAGCAATAGAATCAGTTTCCAGGAAGGAACTACCGGTGAATTTGATTCTTCTCCACCCAGTGGCGTTCAAAGAGATGAAATACTCACACTGGCAAGAGCACATCTTCACCGTCAGACAGAATTCAGTGTATTGTCTCTAAGCCCACTGGTTCGACATCTCTAATCAGTTTCCCCCAGCACATGAAGCTTTGACTTGGGAACAGTCGGGGTTGTTGTTGTCTGGTCAAACTTCCCTAGATTCAGACTTGCTAATGAGAGTCTTCCATTGAGTTGGAACAACTCTCCAGGGACTAGAGATGTGTCAGTCTCACCAGCTGGCACAGGCAGTCAGTCCCTGGGAGCTCACTCCTGTTTGAGAAGATACCCACACATAGCCTGGTCAAAACTAGGCCCATCCCCGAAGCACACCTCTTGCTGGCCTGATGGGAGATACTGCTGATTTGGAAACAGGGACTCCACAGAAAGATGCACTCTAAATACCCTCTGACAGCACTCCTCAACGAGGATGTCAGCCTTCCAGAGTGGCACACATGAGACGCAGGAGGTCATCTCTGCAGCTTCCTGGAGGAGTGGCTTTAGAAGGACCACAAGATGCTCTGACCACCGCATCACTTGACCCTGCCTTCCTACCTGGGGTTTCCTGTGCCCTGAGGTGTTCAGCATGCTCACATCTCCCCCAGGTGTCTGCAATGATCCTAGCTCTGCCACATTCCTGGGCAAGCTGAGCAAATCCTCCCTCAATTCATTTTCTGTTGGAGTTCTATGGGCTTCCCTGGTGGCTCAGAGGTTAAAGCATCTGCCTGGAATGCAGGGGGCCTGGGTTCGATCTCTGGGTCGGGAAGATCCTATGGAGAAGGAAATGGCAACCCACTCCCGTACTCTTGCCTGGAGAATCCCATGGACAGAGGAACCTGATAGGCTACAGCCTACGGGGTCACAAAGAGTCAGACACAACTTAATAACCAAGCATGTACGCAAGCATTTACTATCCTCTCTCAGTGCTGTTTGGAATGACCTAGACTTTGCCACAAATGGCTATAGACAGACCCTTTTAGAAAGGCTGCACAAGGGTGTGTGGTCCAGCTGACTTGGGCCTGAGGTGTTGCTTAGTGCATCCCTCTTAGGCCAGATACAGCCCCGGACCTAATAAGGTTAATAGCCTCATGTCTATTTGTGACCATAGGGAGGAAGAGAAGGGCATGTCCCCCAGGACCAGAGAGGAGAGCCTTCCCAGTTCTGTGGATGAAGTCAGTCTGTGAGAGGTCTGCTAATCCCCACTCTAGCCTGATTCTCATAGACTGGAAATATTTTCTGCATTTGATTGACTAGGCTGACATTTACAAGCCAAAAGATAAACCTTATCTCAATTGGACTCTTATGACTGGAAAACACCACCCGTAAGCCCTGGGGGTATATTTGCAGAAGTGAGTACAATGAAGAAAAAGAGATGAACATCCTCACGTGAGCCTGATTTATTAAACTGCGGGTTCAGGCAATGGCCTTGTGTTTTCTGCAGGAGGGCTTCTCTGGGGTGATGGTTAGGCCACCTGAACCATCTTCCCCAAGTGGTCCATGAGACACAGCTGACTGCTGAGACGCACACTCCTCCCAGGGGATGCGGGACTCGCGAGAACTTGTTAGACTCCAGCCCTGGCCTGATAAAAGTATGGGCAGGGCAGGCAGCTTACTGACCAGGACAGCATCTCTCTGCTATGTCTGTACCATCTACCTACAACTTGTTTCCAGACTGAGAGATAGTCAGCTCTGGGACACTGAGGAGGACTAGTACACATGCTTCTTTAGGTCACTCTAAGTCATTGAGCCCAAAGATGGACCCCACATGGTACAGATACTGAGCTGAACTATTCCTGAAGGATTCAGGGCCACACCCTTAACAATATGCAGAAATCCAGAGGGCAAGAGAGGGGAGTTGGAGCAGCCAGTCACAAACATTTGTATTTTTGTTTTCTTGCAATGCGTATTACTGAGGATCCTGGAAAATTTGACCCAGCAGAAGGGGCTGGCCACAGTTCAGCATCAGAGCTGTGTACTGAGCAAGGGTTTGGAGAACCAAGGGGAGTGAGGAGGTGGTGGGAAAAACATACATTATCTGTGTCTTATTATCTTTCTTGATAATAAATTTGTACCTTTTACTTTTAGATTATCAGATTAAAAAAAAACAAACAAACACAAAACTCAAGCCCAAATAGATCTAAGATTTATTATTTGAAATTTACACAGTTGAGTTCATGTACTTTGAGGACTTCTGTCCTCTTTCTGACAGTTAAAAGTGTTCTCCCCTTGGAAATTTGGGAGGGCAGATCCTCTATCCCCCAGGCAGTAATTGGAAGCATAGAATGTGATTGGAAGTACGTTATATAACTGGGTAGAGAAAGCAACTCTTCCTGGAAGCAAAAGCCTACTTTGAACATTGAATGGTGGGGGGGCCTTTTGTGTCCTGCATGATTATATTTCCAGAGAGCTGGAAAGGCTGGCCCTAAATGTCTCCTGTAAAGTTTATTTAATGGAACCCCAAATTCCATCATTCTGTATGCTCCCCATTGTCCCTTGTGTGTATGGCAGGGTCCTTTCTAACATGCACATACTTCTGGAAGGCCCAGTACAATTCTGCATTTGGAGTGAACCGTTCTGCCTGCATTACCACCTTCAGATTCTTCTTTCTTAGATGACATCTGCAAAATAAAACTAGAAAACTATGGATTGCTACTGGTTTCTTTAACTTCACCATCGTGAGAGAGTTTGGCAGGTCATTCTGCCTTGTTGCCCTGGTGACCTGCCCCTGCTTTCTCTGCTTTATCCCATGCAGGTACCCAGGCACAAACTCATGCAGCACCACTGTGCCAAACAAGTGATTAATGGGCATTCTTGTCTTGTAAGTGTGTGTGAGTGTTCACTTGCTCAGTTGTGTCCGACTCTTTGTGACCCCATGGACTATGGCCTGTCAGGTTTCTCTGCCCTTGGAATCTCCCAGGCAAGAATACTGGAGTGGGTTGCCATTTCCGACTCCAGGGGATCTTCCCAACCCAGGGATTGAACCTGCATCTCTTGTGTCTTTTGCATTGAAGATGCATTCTTTACCACTGAGTCACTAAGGAAGCCCCTCATGAGTAAGTGAATTAGGTTAAAGACTAAAAGGTAGTAACACCAGCCCAGTGTAACAATATCCATGCTATAGTGATTTCCAGCAGAATTTCACTATGGGTTGAATTTTGTCTACCAAAAATGATATGTTGAAATATTAACCCCCAGCACCTGAGAAGGTCACCTTATTTGGAAATAGGATTGCTGCAGATGTAATTAGTTAAGATAAGTCATACCAGAGTAGGGTGCGCCCATAATCTAACCTAACTGGCATCCTTATAAAAAGGAGAAATTTAGACATAGAGACTCACACACAGCGAAATTGCCTTATGAATGTGAAGAGGGCCATGGGCAAGCTGAGGAGAGAGGTCCTGGCTGACCCTTCCCTCACAGCCCTTGGAAGGAACCAGCCCTGCAGATACCCTGATCTTGAGCTTCCTGGACTGTGAGCCTTCCAGACTAACAGTGACGCTTGGTTGCAGCATGTCCAGCAAATGCACCCGATTTCTAAGCCTTAGTTGCTCTGTGACTTCACAGGCTCAGGGCTTTCCTGATAGCTCAGTTGGTAAAGAATCCTCCTGCAATGCAGGAGACCCTGGGTTGATCCCTGGGTTGGGAAGATCTGCTGGAGAAGGGATAAGCTACCCACTCCGGTATTCTTGGGCTTCCCTTGTGGCTCAGCTGGTAAAGAATCCATCTGCAATGCAGGAGACCTGGCTCCAATCCCTGGGTTGAGAAGATTGCCTGGGGAAGGGAAGAGCTACTCACTCCAGTATTCTGGCCTCGAGAATTCCATGGACTGTAGTCCACGGCGTCAAAAAGAGTCAGACCTGACTGAGCGACTTTCACTTTCACTTTCCATTCACTTTCTTTCACAGGTTCTTCTATGAAAACTGAGCGTTGTTGAAACTAAATTGATGATTTTCAGGAGGAACATGACTAAAATGGTGAATAAAACAAATAAAAGACAGGCAAGAGCACAGAAATAAGTGATTGTTAAGGAGTGCAGGTCTGCAGGGGCAGAGTCTTGCCTGGCCTCAGAGTGGGGCTACAGGCACCAGTCTGCTAGGGAGACTGCTTTGTGAGAGCCTTTTGGAGCCACAAAATGTTGAATTTTTTCTTCTCTTTTAAAAAAATCGAAGTATAGCTGATTTACAATAGTGTGTTACTTTCAAGTATACAGCAAAGTAATTTAGTTATACATTATCTACATATCTGTATATACATCTGTTATTTCTCAGATTCTTTTCCATTATAGGACCTTGTTGGTTATCTATTTTATATATAGTAATGCGCATATTTTAATACCAAGTTCAGTTCAGTTCAGTCGCTCAGTCGTGTCCGACTCTTTGCAACCCCATGAATCGCAGCCTGCCAGGCCTCCCTGTTCATCACCATCTCTTGGAGTTCACTCAGACTCATGTCCATCGAGTCCGTGATACCATCCAGCCATCTCATCCTCAATTGTCCCTCTCTCCTCCTGCCCCCAATCCCTCCCAGCATCAGAGTATTTTCCAATGAGTCAACTCTTCGCATGAGGTGGCCAAAGTATTGGAGTTTCAGCTTTAGCATCAATCCTTCCAATGAACACCCAGAACTGATCTCCTTCAGAATGGACTGGTTGAATCTCCCTGCAGTCCAAGGGACTCTCAAGAGTCTTCTCCAACACCACAGTTCAAAAGCATCAGTTCTTCAGCGCTCAGCCTTCTTCACAGTCCAACTCTCACATCCATACATGACCACTAGAAAAACCATAGCCTTGACTAGACGACTCCTAATTTATTCCCCTTCTTTACCCTTTGGTAACTACAAGTCTGTTCTCTATGTCTGTGAGCCTGTTTCTGTTTTATAAAAAAGTTCATTTGTACCATTTTCTTTTTAGATTCCACATAAACCAATATCATGTGGCATTTATCCTTCTCTTTCTAACTTATTTCACTTACTATTACAATCTCTGGTTCTATCCACATTGCTATAAATGGCATTATTTTGTCATTTTTTTGGCTGTTATATTTCAAGGAGTTCACTCAGACTCATGTCCATCGAGTCCGTGATACCATCCAGCCATCTCATCCTCAATTGTCCCTCTCTCCTCCTGCCCCCAATCCCTCCCAGCATCAGAGTATTTTCCAATGAGTCAACTCTTCGCATGAGGTGGCCAAAGCACTGGAGTTTCAGCTTTAGCATCAATCCTTCCAATGAACACCCAGAACTGATCTCCTTCAGAATGGACTGGTTGAATCTCCCTGCAGTCCAAGGGACTCTCAAGAGTCTTCTCCAACACCACAGTTCAAAAGCATCAGTTCTTCAGCGCTCAGCCTTCTTCACAGTCCAACTCTCACATCCATACATGACCACTAGAAAAACCATAGCCTTGACTAGACGACTCCTAATTTATTCCCCTTCTTTACCCTTTGGTAACTACAAGTCTGTTCTCTATGTCTGTGAGCCTGTTTCTGTTTTATAAAAAAGTTCATTTGTACCATTTTCTTTTTAGATTCCACATAAACCAATATCATGTGGCATTTATCCTTCTCTTTCTAACTTATTTCACTTACTATTACAATCTCTGGTTCTATCCACATTGCTATAAATGGCATTATTTTGTCATTTTTTTGGCTGTTATATTTCAGTATATATATGTGTGTATGTGTGTGTATGTGTGTGTATGTGTGTAGATATATACACACCACTCATCTGTCAATGGACATTTAGGTCAATTTTTAAAATTTTGTAAAATAGAGTTAAAATATTCCAAAACACAGACTTGTAAAACTTACATGTTTTTACAAACTGTCAAGTGCTCATAGGGCTTCTTATGTGGCACTAGTGCTAAGAACCCACCTGTCAGTGCAGGAGACATGAGAGACGTGGGTTCGATCCCTGGGTCAGGAAGATCCCCAGGAAGAGGACATGGCTACCTTTGCTTGGAGAATCACAAGGACAGAGGAGCCTGGCGGGCTACAGGCCCGGGAAGCTGAGAGCTAGACATGACTGAAACGCCTTAGCTTGCATGTACTCACTAAGAATGTGCAGAGAGTTTTCCTCATCCTCTTTCTACACTTGGAGGGTAGAGTTTGGCCTGACTGCCCAGGAATCTGTGGTTCTTTCCTGTGAAGTGTCAGAGCGCACATCTAAGCCTGGTGTTACACTCAGACTCTCTCTTCCTGTCCCCAAATCCTTGAGTGAAAGTGTCATTAACTAATTTTCTCTAAATTAGTCAGTTCAGCTTAAAGTCACCTTACACTAGCAGATCTTATTTGTGACTGTGTGTCAGAGTCCCCTGGGCTTGTGACAGCCCCCCAAAGCTGGGTCCATCTACAGGGTTTCCGATTCACAAGGTATGGATTGGTCCCAGGATCTGCATTTCTTAACAAGTCCCCAAAGATGCTCAGGCCAGTTTGAGAATCATCATCTTGGTCTGACACTACCAGACTCTTTTTTGCAAAGTTTTCTTATTATTATCACAATCATTATTAACCTTCTAGCATTTTCCAAATGTATATTACATAAACAATCTTCATTCATCCTTAAAAAACCAGACAGTAGGAGGAAGCATTTGCAAAAAAATGAATTCACACTGGAAAGTTCTTTATTGTTTTCCATGAAACTTCTTCAGCACCCCAGAGCAGACACTGAGAAGAGCTTGGCTTCTCCTTACTGGTCCTGTAGTTCCCTGGAAGGCCAATGAGGTAGGCCTCCAACTCCTGCCTCTGGGCCAAGGATACTGCTGGACTCTGCCCTCCTGGGAATGGCCAGACAATATCTGAAGTCCTGCTGGCCCAAGGCTTTCCTGATATTTTTCTTTGTTAGGATGGTATGAGAGTTAGGGTAAAGATGTGTCCAAGTGTGCTTGAATTCCAAATGAAAAGAGTTATTTAAAAGTTCTAAATGTTGGAAATGATCCCGTTTGTACAGTGAAATGTTCCCCTCCTTCTACCTCTAAAGGGGCTGCTGGCCCAGTCAAGTGCTGGGTACAGGTCAGCAATACTATATAGATATAGATATAAATATAGATATAGGTATACATATGGATATATACAATGTCGATGTAAGACAATTATATATGTAATGTAGTTATATATAATGCCTATATATGTGTGTGTGTATATTAATATACACACATATATGTACACATATACATACATATATATAATGCCTTTATGTATACACACACACATATATACATTTGCATTTTTGGAGAACTCATTGTATTAGGTCCCTAGAAATCCTATTATTATCCATGCCTGGTTTCTCTGGAACCTACTTTCTGGGTGGTTATTAAATACTGGGATGCAGTTCATCTTCATCTGTTGTTCCTGGTTAACCCCAGGCCAGTCTTCAGCATAAATAAAACACTATCTCTGATAAAACTGTGCCTTGTCCCATTTCAAATGCCCACCATCCCAGAGGAGCTGGTCTTCAGTCCTGGCTCCCAGATGGCTCAGGTTATTTTCCAGGAAGAGAGGATTAATTTAACCTCATGCTGTTCCTTAAAAAACTTAAAATAGAGCTACCATAGGACCCTGTGTATATCCAGAGAAAAACATGATCTGAAAGGATATATGCACCCCCATGTTCACTGCAGCACTGTTTACAATAGCCAAGACATGGAGGGAACCTAAATGTCCATAGACAGAGGAATAGATAAAGAAGAGGTGGTACATTATATACAATGGAATATTACTCAACCATTAAAAAGAATGAAATAATACCATTTACAGCAACATGAATGGGCCTAGAGAGTGTCACACTGAGTGAAGCAAGTCAGAGAAGGAGAATGATCGTGCAACATCCCTTACATCTGGAATCTAAAAAGAAATGATACAAATGAACTTACCTACAAAACAGAAAGAGACTCACAGACTTAGAAAATGAACTTACGGTTGCTGGGGGGATGGGATAGTTAGGGACTTTGGGTTGGTCATGTAAAACACTGCTATATTCAAAATGGATAACCAACAAGGACCTATTGTATAGCTCATGGAACTCTGCTCAATGTTATATTCTAACCTGGATGCAAGAGGGGTTTGGGGGAGAAGTGATACATGTGTATGTATGGCTGAGTCCCTTCGCTGTTCACTTGAAAGTACCACATCATTGTTAATTGGATATACCCCTACTACAAAATGAAAAGTTTAAAGTCTAAAAAAAATAAGAAAAATTTAACCTCAGTCTCCATAGAGATGCAGCTATGAGGGATCCCTCTTTATCCAAGTGTTACCTGCTACCCTGATTCCAGAGGCATCATAAGATAAAGGCATAATTATTTCAAGGCTACATTTCAAAGTCCTGTAAACAGATAGTGAGTACAGTGTACAGGATGAAAGGAGGTGTTTTCTCTTAAGAAGGGCTGTGGACCGAGTGGATGCTGACAGCCGTGCGCCCCTGTCTTTATCCCTCAGTGATAGCTGGGGGCCTCCTACTCCTACTAGCCTTTCATGGACCACCAGGAACAGGGGAGATTAAGAAAGGAAGATGAAGGAAAGTTGTAACAGAAAGAATGACCTCAGTAGATGAATCTCACACAAGAAGAGGGCATGAGGGACACAGTCTCTGAAAGGCTGCTTATCTTTCTGAATTTCATTTCATCTCACACAAAATCCAGGTGGATGTGTCCCTCTGATGTCTAGCTGGTTCTGTACCTGGGTCACTTTCCCAACTGAGGGTCCACTTGGCAAAACAGCTGGATACCCTGGACACAGGAAAGGACTTTGACTCAGAAGCAGTCTTTCCTTTCCCTGTAGGCAGAGAGTTACTGAATCCATTCTCAGTAGAGGACTGGATACCAGCTGCCCCTTCTCATGCATACAATTTCTTCCTCTCTCCTTCTAGACTCCCGTGTATGGTAGACTTTGTGCTTGCTAGGGAAACAAAATAAATAGTCTTATTTATGCTTCAGAGACAAAGAAGAGCAGGCCTCTAACTTCCCTTCTACCTGCCTGGACGCTGTCCTGATTGTGAGCGACTGCAAGACTTGCAGCATCATAGATAAGATAGCGGCCAAATCTTGAGATTGTTGAGCCCCAGGAGGGGGCTTGGCCAATCAAGCCCCAGACTTAACAACATTCCAAGTTTTATGCATTAACATGAAACCAGAGCTGCTATTTCCTCACAGATTGATGACGATATCAGTTTGCCTCTGTCTTGGGATTACAGGCCGGAACTCAAGTTGCAGTCTTTGAAGTTTCACCCATGGAGCGGATGTGCTGCTTCGGACCTTTTCCCAACTGGGACTCCAGATGTGCTGTGATCCAGGACTTCCCAGTGCTGTTGAGTCTTGATGCTGGTCAAAACCCAATTGGTGATGCATCCTCTGTTGTTTCTCTTTCTCTTTTCTTTTAAAGTTAGTGTATTAAAGTAAGCTAGATAATTCAATGTTGGTGACTAATTTTGTTAACAAATCCTTTGAACCCAAGATGAAAGTGAAAACTTTCAGCAAAATAGGACTTACAAATTTCATCAAATAGGCTTAGTTTTGGTTTAAAAGTGGGTGTTTCTATGGGAAGGAAATCTGTACCTAGTTTTGCTCTTTAGAGCCCTGAGAATAAGAAGACTCCCACCTCACTACCTCACTCCAGTGGCCCCTCATCTGTTGACACAGCTTCTGGTTTCTGTTCAGTGTCATCTTCTCCAGGCAAACATCTCTGGTATTCTTAATCTTTCCTTCTTTGTCAGTATCAGGAGGGTTTTTCACCACCCTGAGCACTATTTTCTACTAGGACATTAAAGAGGTGCATTTTCCAAAGTCATACTTACGACTGTAAGCCCAGAATCACACGTTATGCTCCTGATGTGGACACACCAGCCCAGAGTGAGCCCGTGTGGGCAGTGGTACATCGGTGCAGGTTGAAATCTCACTGGGTGGCCCCTGGGAAGGCAAGGGAAAGTTCATCAGGAGTCATGCTGAGCTCCTTGTCCTCTCCTGCTGTCTGTATTTTTTCATGATGTTCAGTCAGACGTGGCCACAAGAGGGGACATGAGGGAAGGGTGCAGACAGCAAAAGTTATTATACTCAGATCCGTGCCATAAGCAGGCTCCCAGGGTGAGAGTGAGCAAGAAAGCAGGCATACCCAAGCAGATGGGGAGCTGAGAAAACGAGGACCTGTGGGCAAGTGTCTTTATTGGGGGTAGGATGGAGAATACAACCAAAGGCGTGAGGGCATTTCACTAATGTGTTTGAATGTCAACACTAGGTCACTGTTAGGGGAGGGTAAGAAGGGGAACTTGTGACAGGCACCAGCCATGTCACCCGAGTGCACCTAGTCATCTGGGTGGGATGCTCTGAGCCTGATTGTGGGGATGTTAAGGCATCAGAAAATATGAAGTTTTAGAATTTACAACACCCTAACCCAAGGTTGATGCCATCAAAGTGTTGCATTCAATATGTCAGCAAATCTGTAAGACCCAAGAGTGGTCACAGGACTGGAAAAGGGCAATCCTCATCCCAATTCCCAAGAAGGGTAGTACTGAAGAATATTCTAACCATCAGACAATTGCACTCATCTCCCATGCTGATAAGGTCATGTTTAAAATCTTGCATGCTAGGCTTCAACAGTATGTGAACCAAGAACTTTCAGATGTCCAAGCTGGGTTTAGAAAAGGCAGAGGAACCAGAGATCAAATTGCCAACACTTGCTGGATAATGGATAAAGCAAGAAAATTCCGTAAAAGCATTTACCTCTGTTTCATCGACTACACTGAAGCCTTTGTGTGGAGCATGACAAACTGTGGAACGCTCATAAAGAGATGGAAATATCAGACCACCTTACCTGTCTCCTGAGAAACCTGTATATAGGTCAAGAAGCAACAGTTAGAACCCTGTATGGAGCTGATTGGTTCAAGACTGAGAAAGGAGTACGACTGGGTTGTCTGCTGTCTGTCACCTGTTTGTTTAACCTGTATGCTAAGCACATCATGAGAAATGCTGGCTGGGTGAGTCGCTGGGTGAGTTATAAGCTAGAATCAAGATAGGTGGAAGAAACATCAGCAACCTCAGATACGCAGACGATAACACCCTAATGGCAGAAAATGAAGAGGGACTAAAGAGCTTCCTGATGAGGGTGCAGGAGGAGAGTGAAAGAGCTGGATTAAGACTAAATATCAAAAACACAAAAACAAAGATCATGGTATCCAGCCCCATTACTTCATGGCAAATAGCAGGGGAGAAAAGGTGGAAGTAGTGACAAATTTCCTCTTCTTGGGCTCTATAATCACTGCGGATGGTGACTGTGGCCATGAAATCAGAAGATGATTTCTTCTTTGCTGGAAAACTATGACGAACCTAGACAGTGTGTTGAAAAGCAGAGACATCATTCTGCCAACAAACGTCCATATAATCAAGGCTGTGGTCTTCCCAGTGTACAGTTATGAGAGCAGGACCATAAAGAAGGCAGAAGGCCAAAGAATTGATGCCTTTGAACTGTGGTGCTGGAGAAGACTCCAGAGAGTCCCTTGGACTGCACAGAGATCAAACCAGTCAATTGTAAGGGAAATCAACCCTGAATACTCATTGGAAGGACTGATGTTGAAGCTGAAGCTCCAGTATTTTGGTCATCTGATGGTACAGCCTACTGATTGCAAAAGTCCCTGATGCTGAGAAAGATTGAGGGCAAAAGGAGACGAGGACGTCAGAGGATGAAATGGCTTGATAGCACCATTGATACAAAAGGCATGAACTTGGGCAAACTTCGGGAGATAGTGAGGGACAGGGAGACCTGGAGCGCTGCAGTCCATGGGGGTCACAAAAAGTCAAACATGACTGGGTGACTGAACAAATAAACCTAAGTTTACACCATGAGCCTGTTGGGGCATTTCTTCCAATTCTGGGTGCATGGTGTCAAGATTTTCTAGATATTTCAAGGTGGGGTGTGTGGCATGCATGTCAGTTTAACTAGGTCTTGTTGCCCATTGACTTGGCAGGTAGTTGGACCTGCCTGATTTTCCAGCCCTGGGATGCAAGCAAAGGCTTGATTTACCTGGGCCAGAAAGCTTTGTAAAGAATTTGTCTCCAAATTCCTTTGAAGGTCATTGTTACAGGCTTGGACTAAGTAGTAAAAAGCCATGCTACTGTCATAAGGACAGCTGCCATCAGAAAAAAACATTCCAATGGCCATTCAGAGGCAGGGACAGAAGGAAAGAAAGATCAGGCTCCCAACGGGTGGTCCAGGGCTAGGACTCTGCACTTCCAAAGCAGATGACTCTGGTTTGACCCCTGGTCCGGGAGCTAGATCCCACAGGTCACAAATTAAAATCCCACATGCCACAATGAAGAGCAAAGATGCCGCTTGTCACAACTAATACCCAGCACAGCTAAATAAATGAACAAAAATAAAATTAGTTAATTAATTTTAAAAAAAGATTCAGTGTCTGGAATTCATTTCTCTTTAAATTTCACTGCCAAATGCTCACCATCATCAAGAAGGCTGAATTAACTCATTGCATTTTTCCAGGGATCTCTTTATCTCTATCTCCATTCAACCAAGATTTGAAGAAGAATTATATGAAAGAGAAGCATTCTATTTCTGACAGAGAAGCTTATATATCTGGCTCCTTTGGGTGAAGATACAATTCAACAGCTAATCTCCATTAGTTGTGTAACTAATTCTATAGTTTACTTTGTACAAGTCACTTTATTTTTGCTGGCTGGTTTCTCAACTGTAAAATAAAACCATTAAACTGAAACATTTCTAGGCTCCCTTTGAGCTCTTAGGTGTTAGGCATGTTCTCGGGCCCCATGGACTGAGTTTCTGTGGGCGAGCGTCACAGATGTTGTAAGTCTCTGGCCCCTGTCTGTACTTGGCTCCCATGTGAGGAGGGCGACTTTAACTGGAGGAGTTAATGGCAGAGCATAACCCTCCAGTTACTCTGCTCACAGGGACCTCCTGAAGGTCCTTGGCCGTTGCTGGGGGTCAGGAAATGAAAACCTGCCCTACAGGTTTATCGCTCTCCCTCCTTCAGTGGATGGAGGTCCTAAAACAGGCCTGCCATGGCAGACAGTCACACAGAGATTGAACCGGTGTGTGCTTTCTCTCTGGCCTGGCTGGGTCAGGATTTTCCCAGATGTGACAGTCACACTGCTCAGCTCCGTGTACCGTATCTGCCCCCTTCCATGGGCTCGAAGTCCAAGAAGATTCTGCAAATGCTTCTTCTCTGGTTCACCTGCCTGATGGCTTCAGAAGTTTCTCTGGCTGCCAAGGACCACTGGAACGGCAAGGACAGGGAAAGGGAGAAAGGCCCTGGATTGGGGGTGGCTGAGCTGTGGGTCCTGCACAAGTGTTCGGGTGATATTAGGATGTCACGGGGCCTTAGCCAGCCTCCCCTGGGACCTTCCATATGAATACAACATGTGTGTGGTAGGGCCATGGCGCATGAGACCACCACTTGATATTTCTGTGGAAATCATAGGAGTTTATTTTCAGGAGAAGCGTGATAAAGCAGAATGCTCAGATGGTTGACCCCAAAGCCACTTTCAATTACTCTTCTATTAGGTTTTCTGCCATGGATCCACTTTTAAAATATTATAATTCTGTGATTATGGATTATCTGCAAATGGTAAACTACAAACAGTGTTCCATAGCCCACCTACATTGGGATCTTCTGGATATTCACTAAAAAGCAGATTTCAGTTCCCAATCTTCGGCCTTTGGAACTGGAATGCTTAAGGTCCTGGCACAGACACCTGTATTTAGAAGCTCCCCTGTGATGCTTACACCATCAAGTTTGAGAATAGAGACTCATTAAAATTTCTATGTGGCTCCCCATTATTGACTTTGTGAATAATGAAGGATCTACTCTGCCAGGAATGCAATGAGCTTATCACATAAAAAGCCTTTGAAACAGAAGAATCATAAAAACTCTTCTTCTCAAACCCCCCAAATGGAGGATAAACTGACTTTTTAAAAACATTTATTATGTGGATTCCTTCATCACTAGCCATTGGTTGAGAATAACTTTAACTGATCCTTCTCTCTGGGTCCCTCAAAGTTCTTGATCATGTGTGTGATCATGTGTGTGTGGGGCTAGCCCCACTCACCTCCTAAATCTGAAATCTGTAGTAGCTGGGGGTTTCGGGGCGCCCTTGGGGTGAGGGTGCTGGAGGCGTGCACATGTAGTAAAGAGGCCAGTCGGCAGCTGGGCGTGGCCTGCAGAATCCCAGCTGGAAAGGCGGGGACAGGGGACTGCAGTGGGAGGAGGACTGTCTAGCTGGGAAGCACTGGCCATTCCTCACCCCAGCATCGCTCTTTTATTCTGCTGTCAAACCCAAGGGTGACCAGGTGAGGAATCTGATACAAACTTGACTGTTTTGAGGTCAAAGATGATTTCCATCAGATAGGTCTCTTGGGGAGGGGGGCGGGGGGGATAAACAAACCAAAAAAAAAGCTGCTGAATTTTGTGCCTCATCCATCTGACCAGTCAGTCACAATGGAATCTGAAGTTTGAGGCCAAAGAGTCAGCATTTTGTCTTTTTATAGTTGATAGACAGTGACCCTTGCCAAGACTCCAGGCACATGAAGGTAATACCACAACCCATTAAATTTATTATGGGACTGGGAGGTGACAAAACTGCCCGGAGGGTCAAAGCCTCATAAAGAAGAACAGAGCTCTGCTTGAGGTCTGAAATCACACACAGTGTCAGCACTGCGTTGGAGGCTGGGAGGTTAAGAGGTTGCTTTGAAATCCAGAACTGCTAAGTAAACCAACCTGTTCATATCTTTCTGTGTTCTTTCTTGCTTCTGAGGAAGGTTCTGAACAATTCATAGTGTAGGTTGGGATTTCAGAGAATCTTAGCTGGGCTGTATTTACACATGTGTCCTTCCCAGCAGATGCTTTGGTGTTCAGTATGTAAGAAAAGAGTCAGAAATTGCCCCTGCTGCTGCTGCTGCTGCTGCTGCTGCTAAGTCGATTCAGTCGTGTCCGACTCTGTGCGACCCCATAGACGGCAGCCCATCAGGCTCCCCCGTCCCTGGGATTCTCCAGGCAACAACACTGGAGTGGGTTGCCATTTCCTTCTCCAGTGCATGAAAGCGAAAAGTGAAAGTGAAGTCGTTCAGTCATGTCTGACTCTTAGCAACCCCATGGACTGCAGCCCACCAGGCTCCTCCATCCATGGAATTTTCCAGGCAAGAGTACTGGAGTGAAGTGCCAGTGCCTTCTCTGGAAATTGCCCCTAGCTGGACTGAAATAGCAGTGAGAAGTCAGAAGAGCTGGGAGAAGGATGCTTGGCTTCATCAGTTTAGGGATCAGTCCAGGTTCCTAAGCCAGTTTGGGCCCAGGGTTTGTGCCTAGCCCCAGGTCACTTTATGCGTCTTCTTTCGGGAATGGCCAATAGAAGAGAGGGAGCAGAGGAAGCTGTCCTCTTGCAGAACACCCCTGCCACCCGGCAGGGACAAGGTCCTCCCTCAACTCCTCTGTCTTATTTCCCTCGGCACAGAGAGATCTTCAAACTGGGGCCACCATCAGGTCTGTTGGTGCCAGCAGGGCAAGGAAGAGCTTCCTTTCAGACAGGGGATAATCTCAGCTCTTCATTCTGAGATGAAGAGCAAGAAAAAAAAGACAGGCCCGCCATCCTCTGCTGGGCCCTCAGTGCATCAGAGTCGCCATACCGGGAGTCTGACTCTCCGCAGCTGACTCGCCCATGACCCGACTTGGCAGGCCCCCTGCCCTACCCACTGTCTCGCACTTGGCCACTGTCAGTTCACGAGGTTCCTGTGGACACAGGTGCTCATGACTCCCCGGTCTGTCAAAAGTCTGAAGAGCCGGGGGCAAAATTTGCTTCATGCAGATTGCTATTTAGAGGGTGTGATGGAGCCTTCTCAGCAGAGTGTGCGTCCAGAGAGGGCTGTTCCCCAGACTCCCATAGCTGTTAGCAGACATCTGCTCCTTGTATATTAGTAACTCAGAGTGGCCTGTTTCACTTTTTTTTAACATGTTATTTTGTAGTGGGGTATAGCTGATAAACAATGTTGTGATAGTTTCAGGATAACACCCAAGGGACTCAGCCATATATATATACATGTATCCCAAACTCCAGGATGGCTGGGTTTAAAATTGGGTCTGCAGTGGGGGAAAGTTTGTGCCTTTTCCTCTGCACAAAACCACTGAGTTCATTTCCTCAAACCTTCTCCTTTTATGAATCTAGGAAAGAATCCAGGAAAGAGCTGCTATGGGGATGAAACAAGGAAGGGATCACATGAGCACGCTGTTTTCCTAATAGATTCATATCAGCCTTGGTCCTTGTTCTCTAGTAAATTACCATTATAAATATTTTACCACATGCAAATGAGAAGCCTGTGTCATCTGATTCATTTAAAATTCTGTAGCCCACAGATGAGAAGATCCTTCCCAGTCAAACCACTTGGTGTAAAGCAAAGGGGAGGGCTTCCCAGGTGGTGTTAGTAGTAAAGAACCCATTTGACAAGGCAGAGGATGTAAGAGAGGAGGATTTGATCCCTGGATTGATAAAGATCCTCTGGAGGAGGGCATAGCAACCCACTCCAATATTCTTGCCTGGAGAATCCCACAGACAGAGAAACCTGGCGGGCTACAGTCCATAGGCTCACAAAGAGTCAGACACGACTGAGGCGACTTAGCACAACACAGCACAGCAAGGGAAGCAGTTGGGATTTAGGTAATACTTTTTTCCTTTGCACTCAAACATCGAATGCTTTGTCTGTGAGATGGAGAAAGCCTCAGCGCCCTTGGAATCTGATGTATAGGACATGATTTTGCACTGCATCCACCTAGATGTCAAGTTGCACCAAAATCTACTTAGCAGTTAGGAACTCTGGCCTCACACTCACTAACTACAACGAGCAAGCTCCAAGCCCTCCAACCACTCGGATGCACCTTCCGACCAGAGCAGGCTCTAGGGGCCCTTCTAGTTAGACGGGCTCCCACTCAGTCCCAACTTCGCTGACTTCCAGTCTGCTCTCCTGCAGTCTGTACACTGAGGCTGACCCCTATGCACCCCCGGACCACCCTGGAGTTGGAAGGCTGGAGAAAGATGGCAAAATGCACGTATTATCCTCAACAAAGTACTGCTGAACTCCTCACTCCCCTCACCGGCTCTGATCCACCCCCCATCAGTGCCCTCAAGGCCACCCTAGTCAGAGCTCTTCTGGTAACTCCCTCCCATCCCCCAGGGTCATCACCTCTGCCGCTGGTCTTCAAGAGCTGACTCCGTCTCCCATTTATTGTCTCTCCATCCTCTGACCTCAGTCCTTTTCTGTGTAAATCTCTCTGCCCATTTGCTTTTGAGTCTCAAAGTCTCAAAAGTACTCTCCCTTTATGAAGGTAGTGACTTTATGCAAAGGTTTTTCAGTAAATGGAATCCTTTTATTTTTTTAAACAGAATTTTCCACAGAGTCCAATTTGTAAAGCAGATAAAAGGAGATTTTCCCTGGCTTGACCTCACCTCACCTGTGCACTTCTTCTTTTTACAAAATCTTGTGTCTCTTACATGTCATTGATTCTTTTCCATTATGTCTCAGCTTTTTAAAAGAACCTAAGTAAGAAATAAACTCATCTTTGGCCCTCCTGATCACTGTGAAGTGAAGTGAAGTCGCTCAGTTGTGCCTGACTCTTTGCGACCCCGTGGACTATAGCCCACCAGGTTCCTCCTTCCACGGGATTCTCCAGGCAAGAATACTGGAGTGGGTTGCCATATCCTTCTCCAGGGAATCTTCCCGATGCAGGGATCGAACCCAGGTCTCCCGCATTGCCAGCAGACACTTTAACCTCTGAGCCACCAGGGAAGCCCTGATCACTGTAGCTTCCATTTAATTTTTACCATTTCTTTTAATGCATTTCTCAGACAGGTCATTTGCCAGCTGGCCACCCTTTCCTCACGTGTACAATACCGTGGCTCCACTCAGGGGTCTGTGGGTGGTGAAATGGGGCCCAAAGTTCCTCCCATCGCTATCTAAATGCCTCTTTGCAACGTGACTACCATGATTATTTATGTGACTTTGCCATTCTTCCCATTTCCCTAAATCTGGCATGGCAGTGTGGCTTTAGCCCATGGTACATAAACAAGTGTGATGTGATCCACAATCAGAGGCTTGGAAAGTGCTTGTGCACTGGGGCTTTGCCTCTTTTTCTGCTAGAAACCCTTGTCTCCACATGAATAAGACCAAGAAAACCTGAAGAACGATGAGAGACATGGAGTTCAACAGGCACCAATTGACAGTCAGCCCTTCTGGCCAGATATTCGAGTCAGTCATCTTAGACAAAGCACCAGCCAGCTCCAGGGCTGACTGCAGAGCTGCTCAGGGAACCACAGACTTGGGAGCAATAGTAAGAATGTTAAATCTTTATATTTGAGGTGAAGTGTTACACAGCAAAAACTAACTGATATACCCGCAAAGACTGGGTTTATATCAATATCGTCCTCGTGCTCAGTTGCTAAGTCCTGTCCAACTCTTTGTGACCCAGTGTACTGTAGCCCACCAGGCTCCTTAGCCTGTGGAATTCTCCAGGCAAGAAGACTGGAGTGGGTTGCCATTTCCTCTTCCAGGGTATCTTCTTGATCCCTTGATCCAGGGAATGAACCCAAGTCTCCTGATTGGCAGGCAGATTCTTTACACTGAGCCACCAGGAAAGCCCCTGTCAATATAGGGACCTTTATCCTTTTTTGCCTCAATATCTCTGTCCCATTTGAGGTCACCTGCTTTGCTGGAGGTCTTTAAAATGGATGCATATGAGGTGTTCAAGTATCACCTTGCTTCAAGCAAGAGTTAAGTTTCTCCTGAGAGATCTTAATTTACATAACTCTGTTTAATTTACGTAACTCTGTTGATATGGCAGTTTAAAAAAAAGGCAGTGTAATTCAGGAAAATGGTCTTAGAATATGATTTCTGTGCCTGCTTGTCAGTTGTGGACAAACCTTGATACCAGCAGTGATTCAGTAGTGGACAATAAGCCCAGCCGAACAATGGTTTATAATTGCAAATTAGACCCTACCTATTCGCATTAGTCAAGGTTTACAGAGAAGCAGAACCAACAGTGTGTGTTGTGTGTGTGTGTGTATGTGTGTGTGCATGTGTGTGTATAGACAGAAAGTTATTTATCTTAAGAGAACGACTTATACGCTTTGAGGGCTGATATGTCTAAAATCTGGAGAGCAGATGGACAGGCTAGAGATCCAGGGAGGAGTTGAGGCTGTAATTCATGTTCATAAGGCTGTCTAGAGGCATAATTCCTATTCCTCAGGGGATCTTAGTCTTTTTTTTACTATGACTTCAACTGATCTGGTGAGGCCCCCCACATATGGAGGGCAATCTGCTTTACTCAGAGCCCACTGATTTAAGGGTAAATCACATCTAAGATGCCTTCACCAAAACATCTGCCATAATGTTTGACCAAATATCTGTTTACTGTGGCCCAGCCAAGTTGACACAGAAGATTAATCATCACACTAATCCTGTTGCTGACTGACTCCCCAGACAAAGTCATCATACCTGAGAAAGCCACTGTTGTCCTTGACCATATAGAACTGTCTAGACTAAGAGGCTGGATAGAGCAGATTTCTGCATGGCTATGATCTGGAATGTGTGCATTGTTTATAACTAATGGATCATACCAAACATTCCCTCCATTTGCTTCCCTCCTTAATTCTCACTGATAAATTCTGGAGGAGGGGAAGCTATGCATCTGAGTAGTCATCTAAATGAATAGAAATTTAGGAAATAAAAAATACATGGAATTCCACTTTGATAGAATAGTATAGGGACTGCAGGGGTGGAGTTTCCACTTTTTTAAAAATTATTATTAAATTTGATTGGAATTACAATGATGTGACCAAAGAGTAGTAAATGTGTCAGAGATAGAAAGTGTGATTTCACAATCCTTTGTTTACAGGCTTTAAAAGTCTTTGTCAGTTTATGCAAAAAGCTTCTAAAAGTAGAAGGATTAAAGCCACAGGATACAAAGGCTGGGACAAAACAAATGAATGTGGTTAATATCAGATATGTAGGCTCTCAAGGATATTAACATAAATACAAATTCATCATGAGAAATAATTACATTCCCCATTTTGGCTCACCCTCTAATTCTCCTGGGCATGGAAAAATAATGGGAAGGTTAACACATATCTCACATTTCTAAGCATGTTATTATTTCTTGCTTACACAAAAATTACATAAAAGCAATCACTTGGAATCTGAGAGTGGATGACATATACTAGACTCGGATAAAAGCTTAACCAAAATAGAAAAGCAATCTGGTATTGCTGACAATATTGTCACAAAAATATTACATTTTATGAGGGGGATTTCTCAGAATTCAATAACAACATGTTTAGCAGTTAAATTGAGTCATTTGCATATAGTGGCAAAGTGAAAATACAATAATCTCATTTTTGCTGCCTAATAGGATTTCCTGGGGCTGGATTGCTGGGGACACACTCATCACCTTGCTTTCTGCCCATCATATTCTTCCCTCTGTGTTCTTCCCCTCTCCATCAAGCTTTTTCTCTCTTTTTGCTCTACCTTTATTTATATTCTTCTTCTCCACCCTATATTCTCTTTGTTTCTCCCTTTTCTATCAGTTTCTTATTCACTAAAAGTGACCCCCACTGACTACTATTAACCCATTCCTGGGTATGAGCAGAGAAAATGAATCATCATTTCTCATCTCTCTTCTTATGAGAACTTTTCCCTCCAAATCTGCCTCATTATTGTTATTATTATTGTTTCTATCCTGGCAACTTTTTCTAGACCAGGTCAAAACAAATGTTGGACTTGACTGTTCACTAGAAGATGCGGATAAAATCCCACAAAATCTGGAAAGGGAGGATTATATGCTTATTGAAGGTATGTGTGTGTATCTATACAAACATTCACATATGTTTTAATTATTTCTTTCTTTTCTGTATAAATTATTTGGGTAAACTTTAAACCATCAGGACCAGAAAGGCATGGTGATTAAGAGGGAGGGCTCTGACATTAGATTTAGATGCACATATATGGAGTTTTTTGCATGGAGTCTCTTTGAGATTCTGAGGCTACATGTGAGTCAGACACTGATGGTGATCCCTGGCCCTTGTCATCTGCTTGCCCAAGTTCCTGCTGGGGTGTCCATTGCTCTCCCACCAGAGGCTTTCCAGGGTAAGTGCCTCTTTGGACATGGAACTTAGGGAGAACCTGGGAGCCACTGCCCCTGTGATCTCAGGTTTGCCCTTCCTTCTGGAAGCTTCCCGTGCTTCTGGAGGCAGTGTGGGCACCCATCGTTCCATCAGGCACCCGTCTCACTCCTCCTCCCCGATCCTGGGAAATTCTCTCTCTCTTGCTCTCTTCCCCTCTTTTGTTTTACATCAAGTGCCTCTTTGCCTCTAACTTCTTCCAAGTCCCTCTGTGTCTTTCAGCCAAACCCTGGCTCTCTTCTACTGCCTCTGCGAATCCTCTTTCTCCTCTGAGCTTACCCAGGACATCTTACAGGCACGTTTCCCTTGAAGCAATGGAGTGCAGGACTTCCTTCTATTTGAATGGCTTGGGGAGGAGAGCAGCTAACGTGCAATGGGGGGAAAAAGAGAAAATATAAGAGGAAAAACTTTCAAATTAATTTCAGAACATTATCTAGTTACATAAAAATTAAACATTAGGATTTATTTTTCACCTTGCTGAAACTGAACACTTTTAAATAACTTTTCTCAGCCCTACCTTACATGCGTTCATTCTTGAGACAATCTCATCTGTGACTTGGCCATCTCCTAGTTTCCTCATATTTCTCTTCTAAAACCTTTCTCCATAGTTCGTTTGAGCTGCTAACACAGAGCACCATAGACCAGGTGGCTTAGAAACAATACAAGTTTATTTCTCACAAATGCAGAAGCTGGGAAGTCCAAGGTCAAAGTACTAGCAGATCCAGTCTCTGGTGAGAGGCCACTTCCTGATTCATGGACGGCCAGCTTCTCATTGTGTGTTCACAGGAGAGCAGAAAGCCAGCTTTCATATCTCTTCTTATAAGGTCACTGCTCCATTTTGTGAGGGCCCTGCTCCTATGATCTAATCATTTTCAAAAGCCCCTACCTCGTAATATTATCACATAGGAGGTCAGGATTTT
Organism: Madoqua kirkii; assembly: GCA_006408675.1. NCBI lineage: Eukaryota > Metazoa > Chordata > Mammalia > Artiodactyla > Bovidae > Madoqua > Madoqua kirkii. The sequence goes on from SJYC01064721.1 coordinate 46,126, forward strand.
TATTTTATTGAAATATAGTTGGTTTACAATGTTGTGTTCATTTCTGCTGTACATCACAGTGATTCAGATACACCCACATACACACATTCGTTTTTGGGCTTCCCTGGTGGCTCAGCGGTAAAGAATCTGCTTGCAGTGCAGGAGATATGGAGTCTATCCCTGAGTAGTGAAGATGCTTGGAGAAGGCAATGGCAACCCACTCCAGTATTCTTGCCTGGGATATCCCATGGACAGAGGAGCCTTGCAGGTTATAGTCCATGGGGTCACAAAGAGTTGGACACGACTTAGCAAGTAAACCACCACCACGGCATTCTTTTTTATATATAGTTATATATGTACTTTATATATTTATATATATATTCTTTTTCATATTATGTTCCATATGGTTTATCATAGGAGTGTTGGAGAAGACTCTTGAGGTCCCTTGGACTGCAAGGAGATCAAACCAGTCAATCCTAAAAGAAATCAGTCCTGAATATTAATTGGAAGGACTGATGCTGAATCTGAAGCCCCAGTATTTTGGCCACCTGATGCAAAGAACTGACTCATTTGAAAAGACCCCAATGCTGGGAAAGATTGAAGGCAGAAGGAGAAGGGGACGAGAGAGGATGAGATGGTTGCAAGGCATCACTGACTCAATGAACATGTGTTTGAGCAAGCTCTGGAGATTGGTGATGGACAGGGAAGCCTGGAGTGCTGCAGTCCATGGGATCATAAAGAGTCAGACAGGACAGAGTGACTGAACTGAACTGAACTGATTGAATATAATTCCACGGGGATTAGGGTTCAAAATATAAATTCTGAGTGGCCACAAAGTTTCAGTCTATAGCATCACTTGTTACCTTGTTTGGTTCCTTCTTAATGTAATACTGTTGACTGGGTGATTACCATGTGTCAGCCCTGGGTCTACATTGGTCAGATGAAGTTGCCCCTGTGGCTACCTTGATTGCTCCCTAAGTGTCACTTACCACAGACTGCCTTGTGTTATAATAATTTCTACAGCTAATAATAATAGATTCAAATGACAAGTTTCGCAAACTCTCCCTGTACACTAAGTCTTAAATTCATCTTTGTAGTTTCCAGAGCACACAAGTAGAATACAATAAATATTTGATGAATTAATGAATAATAATGATGATGCTATAAAATATTCAAATATATTTGTAGTGATAAAATTTTATTAAAATATTACTAAAAACACTATGTTTGCTTCTAGATCTCTGAAGTTAATTAGCAAGTGAAAAGTGAGTGTTCATCACTCAGTAATGTCCAACTCTTTTCGATCTCATGGACTGTAGCCCAGCAGGTTCCTCTGTCCATGGGATTCTCTAGGCAAGAACACTAGAGTGGGTTGCCATTCCCTTCTAAGGGGAACTTCTTGACCCAGGGCTTGAATCCAGTTCTCTTGCATTGTAGGCAGATTCTTTACTGTCTGAGCCACTAGGGAAGTCCCACAATTATCGAGTGAACTAGTACAAATTTCATTAAAGGAAAGAGGTATGGATGACACACAGCAAACACACTGCTGCTGCTGCTGCTAAGTCGCTTCAGTCGTGTCTGACACTGTGCGACCCCATAGACGGCAGCCCATCAGGCTCCCCCGTCCCTGGGATTCTCCAGGCAACAACACTGGAGTGGGTTGCCATTTCCTTCTCCAATGCATGAAAGTGAAAAGTGAAAGTGAAGTCACTCAGTCATGTCCGACTCTTAGCGACCCCATGGACTGCAGCCTACCAGGCTCCTCCGTCCATGGGAGTTTCCAGGCAAAAGCACTAGAGTGGGTTGCCATTGCCTTTTCTGTAGCACACACATTACCTTGCCCTAGTTTTTCTCCTGAAAATTCACTGAATATTTTTTTGTGTGTGTGTGATTTGTTTTGGGGAAGGTTTAGTTCTCCTGACCCAAAGCTGTATGTGGTATGGGTTCAGTGGTGCATGCTGATGCCTGTCTTCTCCTTATCTAGCCACAGGCTGATGTTTGAGATTTCGTTGTCAGAAAAGACTTCATCCCCTAAAGCTTTGATCTGTGTTAAATGAAAATAATCATTGAGTAGAGCACAAGGTGAGAACCAGGGCTCTGGAGGGAAAAGTTTTCAAAGAGAATGTTCAAGTTTATAGAAACTTTCTTTGGGGTGCTTCCAAGGTGGTGCTAAGTGAAAGAGGAGAATGCAAAAGCTGGCTTACAACTCAGCATGCAAGAAATGAAGGTCGTGGCATCCAGTCCCATCACTTCATGGCAAATAGAAGGGGAAATAATGGAAACGGTGACAGACTTTATTTTCTTGGGCTCCAAAATAACTGCAGATGGTGGCTGCAACCATGAAATTAAAAGATGCTTGCTCCCTGGAAGAAAAGCTATGATCAGTCTAGACAATGTATTAAAAAGCAGAGACAAAGTTCCTACTCAAAGCTATGGTTTTTCTAGTAGTCATGAATGGTTGTGAGAGTTGGACCATAAAGAAACCTGGGTGCTGAAGGCTTGATGCTTTTGAACTGTGGTGCAGGAGAAGACTCTTGAGAGTCCCTTGGACACCAAGGAGATCAAACCAGTTAACCCTAAAGGAATCAGCCCTGAATCTTCACTGGAAGGACTATTGCTGAAGCTGAGGCTCTAATACTTTGGCCACCTGATGTGAAGAGCCAGCTCCCTGGAAAAGACCCTGATGCTGGGAAAGATTGAGGGCAGGAGGAGAAGCGGGTGCCAGAGGACAAGATGGTTGAATGCCATTGAAGACTCAATAGGCATGAGTGTAAGCAAACTCCAGGAGATGGTGAAGGACAGGGAAGCCTGGTGTGCTGCAGTCCACGGAGTCCCAGTCAGACATGACTGAGCCACTGACCAACAACAACCACATCCAGGGGGCGCTAGTGGTAAAGAACCCACCTGCCAATGCAGGAGACATAAGAGACATGGGTTTGATTCCTGGGTTGGGAAGATCCCCTGGAGGAGGGCCTGGCAACCCACTCCAGTATTCTTGAAGGAGAATCCCCATGGACAGAGGAGCCTGGCAGGCTACAGTCCATAGGGTTGCGAAGAGTTGGACATGACTGAAGCGACTTAGCACACACTTCCTTTGGGAGTTTAACTGAGTCTTCCTTAGAAGGCTGAGATGTTTGGTGGAGAGATGCTTTACCAAAAAAAGCCACTCTAACTGAACTTAACCGGACATTAAAATGCTTGTTTTTCGATTTGTGTCTCTGAATAGAGTTCTAAAAAAAATTGTCCTAAAAAATTAGAGAGCATGAAAAAGTTACAATAACCAGTTTCTGTTTTTAGAATTGAATTTTGCAGCAGGCTCCCTACGTCTGGCTAATAAGTTTTGGCTTATTAAACTCAAGTTTCTCTGCATCTCCCCAAAAGAGATTTTTTTTCTTCCTGGCATTCTGTGTGAGTAGGATACTTTCAAGGTTTCTGTTCCTTTGACATTTATGGATATGAGGGCATTAAAAGAAAATTGACTGGATTTTCTTCCACCTCATCCTCCTTTGACTTGTTTGCTCCTATTTCCATTCCATTTATTATTGATAGAGTGTTTATTTTCAGAACTTTGGTGCATTTTATAAAACCAATCCACAGTTCTTGCTCCTGAACAGGAGGGAGGTGGCATTGCTATTAAACCAGTGGGCACTCACTTTTCCTTGGGCACCACAGCCTGTGTGCTCTTGGTGTCTCTGGGGCATGGGGTAGTGTGTGGTCTCCTGAGGGGTTGGAACAGAGGGTGGTCTCCTTGAGCACCAGGCTAGAGGGTGGTCTCCAGCCATTCAAGGTGACTCACCAACCCTGAGAGTGGTGCCATTTCCAGGGTCACAACCCTCTCCGGTTGACTTGAGGGCATTTGATCACATCTCCTGGGAACCCTTACTTTGCAAGCTCTTTTGTTTCCTTGAAGAAAGGTCTGGCAGCTTGCCCTGTCTAGGCCCTGGAGAACTGGAAAGAAGTTTCTATTTTCCTCTAAGTGGGTAATGAACAAAGAGTAACAAAATCACTCACTGGGAACAGCCAGGATGTCCCAAACCATTCATGTCTACAGATTTTCAGTAATGCTTGCTATCCCCACCCACATGGCTGCCTTCCCAGCAATTAGTGGGGGTGACTGCCCTAAAATGCCCTTTTAAGGCAAAGGCATTAAAGGTGCCCTGGTGCCCCGGCTCTGTGCCCGCACCATAGTGGTCTGGAGTGACTGAGGGCTTGGGCTTCTCCCTCATGGACGAGGGATCTGAGGGTCTCCCTGGGAATCTCAGCGGCCAGGCACCTCCCACTTCCCTCTGGTTAGAGGCCCCTGCCCCACCACCCAGCTGCTTTTCCCTTTGGCCCGTGCTGCTGCTGCTAAGTCGCTTCAGTTGTGTCCAACTCTGTGCAACCCCATAGATGGCATGAGGTCAATACAAATTGTCCTCCCTCCGGTGCCCGCCCCTGCAGTAGTACCTGGAGACTCCCTTCCTTGGGCTGACCGCCAAATGGCCTGCTGGACTGCCTGGCCACCAAGTGGGAGAAAACACAGGATGCTGTTTTTGTTCTCAGGAGACCAAGTTCACAATCACAGCACAGAGTGTGGGAAGGGAGGTGGGGGTGCCTCCCTCCTATCTGGCCCTCAAATGTCTTCTCCGTGGGAGTATCATTTCCCAAATGGGAGTCAAGGAACTGGCCCGGCACTAGGGTCCTACGGGACCTCTCAATGAAAGAACCAGCCCTGGGAGATGTCAGGAAGTGTGTTTGGTTCAAGGAGATGCTGAGGCCCACAGGCTCAGCTTGCCTTAGGCCTGTGCCCTCAGGGCGAGGCAGGCAATACCCAAGAGCCCCAAGGTGGGGAAATCCCCAACAACACTCACAGGCACACCTGGAAAGAGTTCTCATTGGCAGTCGGCTCAGTGAGAGGTGAGACTCACCTGGGAACAAGTTTTCAAGATATCTGCTAGAAGAGAAAGTCAAGGAAGCTTCTAGAACACTGGGGCTGAAGGGGAGAATCAGGCAGGGCCCAGCCTCAGGTCCAGATGAAGCTTTTTGGTTAATATAGGATTTATTTATTTTCTTTATGCTTGGCTATATTAGGTCTTCACTGCTGCATGCACGTTTTCCCTACTTGCGGCCAGTGTGGCCTAATCTCTAGCTTCCACGCCCGGGCTTCTCATTGCATCGACTTCTCTTGCTGTCGAGCACAGGCTCTAGTGTATGGGCTCAGTAGTTCTGATACTTAGACTTAGTTGCCCCACGGCATGCGGGATCTTCACGGACCAGGGATGGAACCTGCGTCCTTTGCACTGGCAGGTGGATTCTTAACCACTGGACCATCAGGGAAGTTCTCTAGGATTTATTTTTGACCCTGATTGACTTCTTCCAGAAGCAGCAAGCCAGTTGGCAGGAAGTGGGCATGGGGGTGGGGTACAGGGCTGGGCAGCTACCAGCTCACTTGCCCTCTCCAGTTATTGGACTAGGGGAAATTCAGCTTCATCCTTCCCTCAACAAGTCTGTATAGAGCACCTCTGTGTGTTGGGTTCACTGAGGGAATGAAAAGGTGAAAGGACATAAGGTCCCTGACCCAGAGGATTTACTCTCTGGGAGAGGGAAGACAATAAACAGGTAACAAATAAATAAAATACTTTAGAGAGCAAGGCGCATCCTGAGGAGCTTGAAGAGGGCAGGTTGTGGGGCAGAGCCATGTATGGATGGCCTTGGTACACAGGGGCCTAGAAAGAGCATCAGGAAGAGGGAGGGACAAGTTCAAAGGCCCAATTCAGAACTAGGGGTCACAGACCAAGCCTCCCCCGTCTCCTCATCTACACAGCGGCCTCACCAAGCTTCTGACAGACAGCCAAGCTCATTAGGGGCTGTCGAGCATAAGTCCTTGAACTTGGCTGACAGCACAGTCCAGGCAAGGACCTAAACTCTGGTGGCTCTCGATTTCGACAGCACAGACCACCCCCTACTCCCCACTGCCCAGTCCAGTTCCCCACGTGCCCCTCCTGCACAAACCTTCCTGTCTCCTCTTCTCACCAGCTCACTAGGTTAAGAGACCTCACAAGGGCCTGCCTGCACGGAGCACAGACAGTGACAGTGTGTGTGTGTGTGTTCACCCTGGCTGACTTTCTGTTCTGAGCATATATCATACTAATGCACAGGACATCTTTGGGATTCTGACTTCTAGAAAACCACAGAATCATGAACTGAAGAAATCCTCAGAAATCCTTTGGCCCCAGCCCCTGTTTTGTAACAGATCAGCTACTAAGCATGAGCATCATTTTCTCCTTTAAAGGTCTCCTTGAACAGTATCCCAGATCCCTGGACTGATGTCCTTCTAGGATCTGTTTGCCTTCTGAGCAGGAAGCTCTTCCTTTCACTGATGCGCCCTCCTCCTGAAAGTCATCCCTGTTTCTGGTCCCTGTGGAGACAGAGGACCAGTGGGGAAGAGCTTCCTTAAGATGCTTTTCTCCAGCTGAACAACCTCGACTTAATCTTCCTGGAGTCTCTAAGGAGCAGTGGGAGGAGGTGCCCACAGCACTAGCTGCAGAGATGGGAGCCAGAGAGGCAACTCACTGAGCCCCACTGTCGTCTCCTCAGGTCACACGGGCTCGGCCTCTGTAAACAAGTGAGGACGGCAGGCAGCGCTCATCCAGCGGCACCTCTGGGCTGGGCTCGTGGCAAGTGTCATTTCATGCCCATTGGCACAGCTGCTGGTGTGCAGTGGGTGCTGTGGCTCCCACTCAGCCAGTGGTGAGCTGACATTGGAAAAGAATATATGATTTTCCCAGGACTTATCCTGGAGCTGAAACTTGAACTCAGCTTTGATGCCTAAGTCAATTGCCATAATGTAACACTTTAAAATAATGATGAGCTATTTAGAAAGAGCTCCCCTACTCCTCCTCCCTCCCTCTGGCTTCCCAATCCTGTATATTGAGCAACTTTTGATAAAGAGGGCTTCCCTCAGGTAAAAAAATCTACCTGAAATTCAGGAGACACAAGTTTGATCGCTGGGTTGGAAAGATCCCCTGGAAAGGGGGATGGCTACCCAGTCCAGTATTCTTGCCCAGATAATTCCATGGACAGAGGAGGTTGGGGAGCTACAGTCCATGGGGTCATAAAGAGTCAAACATGACTGAACAACTAACATTTTTGATAAGGAGGGAAGTGTCAGTTTCACTTAAGTATAAAATTTAAGTATAAAGAGAAATAACTCCAGGATAAGGAGAATTGCTACCATTGACAGAGAATCTCTTTAGGGCCAAGACCTTTATCTTTAGTCTATCATTACTTAGTATTCATAATGTCCCTGCAAGATAGACATTGCTGCCCCAATAGTAAAGACAAGGAAATTAAGGATCCTATTGGTTAAGTAACTTGCCAAGTTGAAGGGCTGTCGTGGTAACTCTGGAGGCTCTGCCTTTGAAATTCTTCATCTTAACATATATTGACTCTGAAGGTCATTTCAGATGGAAATGGGGGGCCCAACCCCATTCTGCCATTATAGACCATATGTTACAAGTCCAGCTGATAAAGTCTTGCTCATCATGCATCAGCCATACACACAGAGGGAAGAAAAAAGTCAGGACTTGGCAGTGCAGACTGCAAATAAAAGGACCAAGAGGAATCACAGTTTCCAACCTCTGCCTCCTCCTTGCAAGTTAAGAAACAAGGTCTGTAATGGAGCCAGGGAACTTGCTATTTGACCTTGGCATTACATATGCAGCCAAAATCTACCAGACAGAGAGCTGAAGGTCTGGCTTGAATCCTGGTCCCGACACTGACTGTACAAACATGAGTAAGTTGTGTCACTTCACTGAACTCTAGTTTCCTCTTGGATAAGACTGATGTAATACTAATATCACCCCACCCTATTAAGTATGTCATATTACTGTGTAATGGGCTTCCCAAGCGCTGCTAGTGGTAAAGAACATGCCTGTCAAGTAAAGAGACGCGGGTTTGATTCCTGGGTTGGAACGTACCCAGAGGAGGGCATGGCAACCTGCTCCAGCATTCTTGCCTGGAGAATCATATGGACAGAGGAGCCTGGTGAGCCACATTCCATAGACTCGCAGAGTCGGACATGATTGAGGCGACTTAGTGCACACTCACATTATCGTATAATAGTAATACATAATGTTATCTGCCTTGAGTGCCTCACAGGTTATTATGAAGATCGGATGAAGTCACATGTGTGAAAACGTTAAAAGCTTTAAACAGATGTATGACTATGAGGCTGGTGATTGATGACTGCCGTGTGGAGACTTGTCACAGCTATGCTCTCACTGTTATGTCTCCCGGAAGACAGCCCCGAGAGCCTGTGAAATCAAGGCGGTTTTCTCTGGAATCTCAGCAGAGTTGGGAAGAAGACCCCAGACAGCAAACACTGTCAAGAGCAGGGCCTGGAATGGGTCCCATGGGTTGCATGGCATGGAGTGGCTCTGAATCAACTGCCCTTTGAAGTTAAGTGCATCTTCTCGTTAGATTTCTACTGTGTGGGCACGTTGGATGGTTTCTAATGCGTCCGTCCTCAGTCAAAATGAAACACTAATAAAATACTGTATTCCACTTGGGGCTTGGCCTTCTTTTTGTTTCTCTTATTCCCTCTTTCCCACCTCCCCCACATTTTTCCTTCCACACGTTGGTCCATCTGTTTAGACAGGATGTGCCTGGCAGTCAGGGAGCGTATTTATTTCAGCTTTCTGGCACAAGCGCCCGGAGCCACGAGAGAAGGTGAAAATGGTCAGGTCCAGAATGGACCGCAGGGATCGCCTCTGACACCATAACCGTAACTTACCTGTCGTGTGTGTGACATTGTGCTTTGCAGACTGGTCGTAGATGGACATTGGGTATAGACACGCATGTTCCTGCTACAGAGAACAGTCACAGTCTTGGAGCCAGAAACACGTTGGTCCACCTGTTTAGACAGGATGTGCCTGGCAGTCAGGGAGCGTATTTATTTCAGCTTTCTGGCACAAGCGCCCGGAGCCACGAGAGAAGGTGAAAATGGTCAGGTCCAGAATGGACCGCAGGGATCGCCTCTGACACCATAACCGTAACTTACCTGTCGTGTGTGTGACATTGTGCTTTGCAGACTGGTCGTAGATGGACATTGGGTATAGACACGCATGTTCCTGCTACAGAGAACAGTCACAGTCTTGGAGCCAGAGAGACCTGGGTTGCAATCCTGTCCTGACACAGACCAGCTGTGTGACTTAGTTATTTGACTTAGTTACTGTGTTACTTAGTTACGTCTCTCTGGGTGAGGAAAGCAGGCTTGTCTGATTAATAACAGTGAGATCTGAAACCCAAAGAGCCTGGTGGCCATTGCTTCTCAAAAGACACTTGCGTCCTTTAAACCCATTCAAATTATGCTGCTCTTGGACCTTCTGAGTTGACCTTCTGCGCCTCTATACTTCTGATGAAGTCAGTTACGACCTATTGCCCTCATGGATGAACACATAGCAGGGATTGGATGCAGGCATTGGCAGACCTGCATGGCAGGCATTGGTTTGGAGGGAGATCTGAAGAGATTTTCCCACTTCCCCACAAACCTCTTCTGTGATGAATGTAAAGGAGCACACCACCAGCCGGCCAGGGCTTGGCAGTTGTGGAAGGACAGCTTTCAGAGGGTGGGCAGGACTGGCTAGGTGGGTGGGGCATGACTGGGGGTGTGCAGGCTGAGACCACCACATAGTACAAGGGAGGAGAGGTGGGTCCCCGAAGGGTGGGTCCCCGCCCTCCCAGCCCTAGATGCCAGCAAGAGCTTTGCCGAATGTGTGGATCAGGTCGTCACTGCTGCCAACTATTATTTAGTCCATGCTTACTGCTGCTATAACTCAGCCCATCCCTTTATTCCGTCCACACTCCCTGGATGCTCCAGCCCCAGGGGAGTATTTGAATCCCAAGCACCAGCACCTGCCCATCTAGGAGGTAAGTGCCTGCCTGCCTGAGGCTTTGATCTGAGGATTGCTGCTCAGGAGGACAACCTGCTGCAGCTTCACTTTTTCTTCCTTGAATCTTTTCCAACATCAGGTTTTCTGTCCACTTCAGTTTAATCTCATTGAAACCAAGCCCTGCCTTGAGGGTGTCCTCCTGGGGGAAGCACAGAACCAGAACATGGACAGTTCTGGAAGGACTCACTTCCCTCCCCTTGATCACCTGTGCCTTCTTTCTGAGGCTCAGCCACAGCCGTGCTGTGCAAAACACAGACTGTTCTATAAGCACCATTCAACAAGCTGGTGTTCTGCTCCACTGGGCCTGAGAGGACGCCACCATTAGCTGCAAAGGATGGCAGAAGAAACACCTGGGAAACTACAAAGATCACTCAGTCTTCTCTAATGGGATTATTTCCTGCTTATTACTGAGTCAGCCTAAGTACACTGTTGGCTAAATGAAACAACGTGGTGATGTGGTATGTTGACTCTGATTTGTAACCAAATAAGGGACTGCAAGGAAATCCAACCAGTCCATCTTAAAGGAAGTAAGTCCAAAATATTCATTGGAAAGACTGATTCTGAAGCTGAAACTCCAGTACTTTAGCCACCTGAAGCAAAAAAAAAACTGACTCATTTGAAAAGACCCTGATTTTTGAAAAGATTTAAGGTGGGAGGAGAAGGGGACAACAGAAGATGAGATGGGTGGACAGCATCACTGACTCAATGGACACAAGTTTGGGTAAGCTCCAGGAGTTGGTGATGGACAGGGAGGCCTGGCGTGCTACAGTTCATGGGCTCGCAAAAGAGTTGGACACGACTGAGCAACTGAACTGAACTGAAGAGACTAGTCTGAGGAAGAGGCAGATGGTATTTCATTCTTTCTGTTTAGAAAGGATGTGGCCAAACTTTACGGTACAACACAGAGGGACAAAACAAGGAGCATCAAAACCCTTTAGAGACTGTTGCAATCACCCAGGCTCGAAATCATGGCATCTGAAGAAAGAGATGATAGATGGATCAGAGTAATGTTTAAGAAGCAGGATCCCATAGTTCTGTGACTGAAAGGCAGTGGGAGATGAAGGCCCTGGAGGGAAGGATGTGTGTGTTAGTCACTCAGCCATGTCTGACTGTTCATGACCCCATGGGCTTTAACCTGCCAGGATCCTCTTCCATGGGATTCTCCAGGCAAGAAGACTGGAGTGGTTTGCCATTCCCTTCTCCAAGGGATCTACCCAATACAAGGATCAAACTCGGGTCTCCTGCATTGCAGACAGATTCTTTCCTGTCTGAGCCACCAAGGAATAACATGGAGGAAAGGATAGTGGTGCCTTTTTGAGATAAGAGACATTCAAGTGGAAAGCTCCATATAGGGATCTGTTCTGTCTGAGATGGCTGTGAGACACAGAGTTGTGAAATGCATGTTGACAGACAGTTTTGAAAGCCCCAGAAAAGTCTGGGCTAGAAGTCTGGGAGTGTGTGTGTGTGTGTGTGTGTGTGTGTGTGTGTACGTGAGTGCATGCATGCTCAGTCGTGTCCAACTCTGTGACTCCATGGACTGTAGTTAGCCAGGTTCCTGTGTCCATGGGATTCTCCAGGCAAGAAAAGAGGAGTGGGTTGCCATTTCCTTCTCTAGAGATCTGGGAGACTTCCTCACAAAGATCATGAATAAATGGTAGTAGTTAAACCCACCTGGAGATATGTGCACTCTGTGAGCTGGGAGGAGAGTTGAGGGGAGATGAGATGAAGACAGGTGTGTACTGAGGCAGAAATAGAAGTAATAAGTGACGAAATGACTAATGATAGATATCCAACAGAAAAAGATGGGAATAAATTCAGAGTTCAGTAATAATTAGTGCTTAGGGCAAGTTTGGTATGTAAATATGTTTTCTCTACAACAGCTTTATGTTGATCTCATAATATTTGCATCAGACACTGTCATTGGAGTTTTGTTTATTTTGTGTAGATATTTTAATAAGGGGGCATCTGAGAAATTCACATGATGCTGAATGACTGGCTTCTACTTCAGATGCGCCAGCTTGAAGTCTGGATTGACTTGTACGCTCCTGCCCTCCCTGGTAGCCACAGGTATCCTAGGGAGACCCTAGGTAGGACTTGGGAAATGAGTCCGGAAAATCTGCCTTGTCTCAGTGACTCCTCAATGTTCCCTGCCTCTTTCCTCTCTCGCTGCAACCACTTCTGAGTGTCCGGGCTCTAAATGCCTGACCTCCATGGAGGACACCTGGCACATACAAGAGTGCTTGGAGAGCTTATGAGCAATCAGGCTTGACGGGAACACAGGGCGTGTGTGGGAAAGTGACTCAGTGAGGACGAAATGGTAGCAGGAGCCGGGACTTAAAAGGTGTCAAACAAAGTGCTTTATGAGCTAGAGAGACATGACTTAGATGTGTGCTTAGCAAGATAACTCAGGAGATTTTCCTAGTGGTCCAGCGATTCAGACTCTGTGCTCCTAGTGAAGGGGGCCTGGATTCAATCCTTGGTCAGGGAACTAGATTCTACATGCCACAACTAAGACCCAGCTCAGCCAACAAGAAGAAAGAAAAAAAGAAAGATATCTCAGGTCATAGAGTGGAGGATGAGTTGTTGAGATTTGAGATGGAGAGAGGAACCGTAATCAGAAAGATGTTAAACAATCCAGTACCAGATAGTGAGAGCCATCTTAGAATCAGGGCAGTGGTAAAGACACCAGTTTATTAGGATCTAGAATGTGGATTCCAGACATGTAGGAGTTACAGTGACAGAATGGGTACCTGACTGACTTGAATAATAAGGACAACAGAATTGGTGGAGATTGTTCCTGCTGAAGTCATTCATTGAATGTAACACTCTTACATTAAAAAATGAAAAAGTAATAACTATAATTTCTAATATTTGTGTCTACACTTGGAAAGGATTTTCCTCTGTTGTGTGCCCTTGTCTTCCTCCTACTCTCCACGAAAGCTGCCGTCATCACAGGTTATTTCTGCAGCCATTGCCCAGCCTCAGCACAACTCACTTTCCATCCTATGTAACCCAGCAATGGGTGTTAGACTCCTGACTTTGGGAAGAGTCACACATACTTTATTGGTGGTGATGAGGCCAATACAACAGAAAACCAACGGAGTGCTTCCTAGTTTCTACAATTATTTTTGTAGAACGTTCAGTAAGTTCACGCTGCTTGAATGCAGCAGTGAGATGCTTCATGACTGACAGCCTCAGCAGTGCTCCCCACGCCCCTGCAGATGCTCTGGAGGACATTCTAGTCTGAATACCCAAAGGCTATTGCAAAATTCATGTTTTATTGCCTCTTCTTTGTCTAGGCTAACAGTCAAATAGATGTGATGAAATCATATCTCTGACTCTCTGTCTCTCCGGTCTCCTCTCAGTAGATGGGTCTGGACTAGTGTGACTCAGGGCACATAGTCATAGTTGATGTGCAGCCTCCTGTCCAGCACATGTGTCATTTTACCTACTCTTCCAAACAACCCTCAAGGTTAAGTAGAGCAAGTTATTTCTATTATTCCTATTATTCCTCAGACTTAAACCTGAGGCCCAGTGTCAAATAACTGTACTATTAATAGTACCTGGAGTAGATTGGGGATTGGGCAGAAAGATTTAGTTCTAGACATACTGAGATTGAGGTGCTTTTCCAGATGAAGACAGCAGATAGGCAAATAAACATTGGTATAAAGCTCAGGATGTAGACTGTAATGGAAGATACAGAATCAGGGATTACCAGTTTATTGGGGGTAGTTATGCAGAAAGACAGGAGCAAACACTTTGAAATGAGGTGATTTACCAAACTTGGGTTTTCATCTCAAGTAGAGATAGAAAACAGGTGACCTATGGGTCAATTTCACCATATAGATATGGCTTTAGGGATGGAATTAGAACAGGCTGTAAAAATTGAGAATTGATTTCCAGCATTTCCTTTAAACGCAGTAACTGTAGCATCCCAGGGTCCGTGGTCTCATATCCTGACAACATCAAGGAGTCGAGATGCCTTCATTCCTTTTAGACAGATCATTCTCTTCCGGTTTGCCATGGGCCCCACTACTCCTCATTGTCTTCTTGACTTACACCATTAATTGACCTTTCTCCTCTACAATGTTTTGAGCTTGTGACCATCATCAATTTGGCCAGACTGACCAACCTCTGGCTAAGTTCCTTCCTATAGTATATGCCAAAACTAGGCAGCTTCAGAGACCCATCTCCAGCTGAAGACACTTTCAGAAATGACTCAAACCCTTCAGTATCTCATCTGACCCTTGGGAAAAATGCCTTAGTACTGCAATGATCTCAGTTTTATAGCTTATCTCTCTAACCAGGCTCAGGGCTCTATGAGAGAAGCACTATACCAATCACATGTTGACGTGTCCAGTATTAACATAGTGCCCCACACAAAGCAGACTCTCAAAGCTGCTGTAGATCATTGTTCAGCCATTAAACTCTGTCCAGCTCTTTCTGACTCCGTGAACTGAACCGCACCAGGATTCCCTGTCTTTCACTCTCTCCCAGAGTTAGCTCAAACTCATGTCCATTGAGTCGGCGATGCCATCCAACCATTTCATTCTCTGTCACTCCCTTCTCCTTCTTCCCCCAGTCTTTCCTGGCTTCACAGTCTTCTCCATTGAGTCAGTTTTTCTCATAAAGTATTGGAGCTTCATGTTCAGCGTCACTCTTCCAATGAATATTCAGGGTTGATTTCCTTTAGAACTGACTGGTTTGAACTCCTTGCTGTCCAAAGGACTCTAAAGAAACTGCTGATGTGGTGTAAAATCAGTGTCTTCAATTCACAGTTGACAAAGTCACCTAAATTCATTTTTCCTCAAAGAGCCCAATTGACCCACCTCCTAATTGGAAAGCCATCGCTCCAGCCAAGTGTGTACAGTCCTGAGGGGTTCTTACAACCTTCAAGCTTGCTCTGTGGAACCTCCAGAAGACACTTATGGGCCACAGCAGACTTGAAGGTAGAATATTCTGCCTATTGGATACCAGGGTAACCTCAGGACAAACTGATTAAAAGTGTCAGAGATTGCTTCTGATGCCTTTGAGAAAGGAAGAAATTCAACAAACATTTACTGGGGGCTGACCCTGTGCTGGGAACAACTGGCCTAGGGTTACAGCAGCGTAGAAACAGCAGACAGAGCCCTGGATAAACCTAACTGCAGTATCAGGACGGCTCCAAAAGCAAAGACACAAAGGACATTTGATGTAGTTAAAAGTGTTCCCCCTGGGAAGTCCCCTTAGTACTGATGCTTAGTTTAAAGGTGAGTAGAGATAGCTAGTGAAGGGTATGGAGGATATGGAAGAAAAGGATTCCTGGCCGAGGGAGCAGTGTGTGCAAATGCCTCACATCAGGGACATATTATTGGAGGAACTGAAAGAATCTCAATATGACAACAGTAAAAAACGTGAGAACGAGAGGAAGGCAGAAGCCAGATCAGATGATCGTGGAAACCATGACGAATGTCCTGGATTTCATTGTGAGAACTCTGGGTTCTGAAAGGGTTTTAAGCAAAGGAGGTGGGGGCACTGTCAGATATTAATCTTTAAAACAGCATTCTGACGGCTGTAAGAAAAATAGATTGGGGAATTAGGGGCCCTAGGGTGTTGAGATCAACCCTTCCAATAAAAGCACTCAAAAATGTTAGATAAATACAAATAGATCTTAAATGGCATCAAAAATCTGACAAGATAATAAAGAATTATCAAGCCAAGCTTTGAGATGAAGCAAGATAAACAGAGCATCAAACCACTTTTGCCCTGAGGTAATTTATCAGCCCAAAGGGGCTTGAAACTTGATTTTGATGCCCTCACAGAGGAGACCAGATAGAATTTAAAACTCAGAACTTCACAGTGAAGGAGGTTTTTCTCAGACAAGCCGAGCCAGGGTGGCTCTAAGGCGGTTTAAGAGGTGCAGGCCCAGGCCAGTGAAAGTGAGGAAGGTGAGATAAGAAAAGATACATTCCATGTTGGTTACAGCATCATAACGAGCTGGTACTAGGCACAGCTGGCTACACAGATGCGTTTAGGTAGTATGTGGGACTCCTGGAAAGGTTCATTAGAATGACCCACATCTTGGAATTGTCCAAGTAAAAGAGAAATTTACCTGTGTGCCTTCTTCCCATCCTCCATTACAAGGAGGGTCAAGTCTCATCCCATCAGGAAGAAACATCCTGCACATCTGTGCTGCATCATCCGGTCCTTCAGAGGCCAACCAGAAAACAATCTACCCTTTCCACGTGGTGATAATGTAGATTCAATAGGGAGGACAGCCCAGAGTGGATAGAATGCTGCTGAGAGGGAGGGAAGAGGCGTTGCGATTATAAGAAAGTGCACTGAGGTGCTGTCCAATGCTGGAATCTAACAGAGGATCCTCCTCCCATAAAACCAAGAACACAAAATGCCACATGACTAGGATCAGGGTGAGCCAGCATTTCCCACACTGCCACGTTGTGCATGTGTGTGTGCTCAGCTGCTTCAGTTGGTGTTGATTCTTTGTGACCCCATGGACTGCAGCCTGCCAGCTTCCTCTGTCCATGGGATTCTCCAGGAGAGAATACTGGAGTGGGTTGTCACGCCCTCCTCTAGGGGATCTTCTCGACTCGGGGATCCAACTCACGTCCCTAATGTCTCCTGCATTGGGAGGCAGGTTCTTAACCACTAGTGACAACTGTCTGCACCCATAGGCTAAAGAAAAGTATCCTTGGCACTGAGCAAAGCCAGAATCAACAAAATAAGTCTTTGGGAAGTTGTAGCTATAAGCAGTCCTTCTTGTGTATTCTCAAACCCTAATCATATCATATATGTTATCTCCAAACCCTCAAGCTGTGATTTTAATTTAAAATACTTCTTGTAGACAAAGAAAGATACTTGGCAACTGGCAAAGCAAATGCAAACTCCTTTTGAAGAAAGGTGCTTTTATTTGCAATCCAAGGATTTCAAATGTAGTTTTCCATAAAACTGAGCAGCTTACAATAACAAGTGACTATATATCATGAAAATCAACAGAAACAGATGAATAAAGATTTCATATAATAGAACAATGCAGGTTATGGAAACTCTAAAGCAACATTTAACACAATGAAAGGAAAGCTTTAAAATATATGTAGGAAATAGGGAAATTTTTGAAAAGACTTAGCAGGACTAAAATGATAGAGCTTTCAGAAAAATGTTAATAATTGAAAGTTTAAAAACAATAGATGCGTATAAAAACATATTAAACCCAGATAAAGAGAAGCTTTGCATACTGAAAGTTAGAATAAATTAGCCAGAGTTCAGCACACAGACACACACACACAAATTAAGATTTTTTTTTTAATGAGAAGATAAGAAATAAGGAGAAAAGAGAAGGTCTGACATACATCAACTCAGACTTCCAGAAGGAAAAGTGAGAGAAAATGGGGCCCAAAATCTATATTTATGAAAATAATGTCTGAGGACTTCCCAGAACTGGTTAAAGACACCAGTCCACAAATTCAAGTATCCCAGTTAATTTCCAGCAAGACAAATAAAAGGAAAGACAACCTTAGGCACATTTTCATGGAAATACAGAATCCCCAAATATAGAGGATCTCAAAAGCAGCCAGAAAAAAAGCATTATTTTCAAAGGAATTATAATAAATCAGATTTATACCTGATTTACACCAGAAGTCATAAACGACTCCTCAGCTGTTACAATGAAAGCCAGAAAGCAATGGAATTATATCTTCAATGTGCTGAAAGAAAAGTGAAAGTCACTCAGTCGTCTCCGACTCTTGCAGACCCCAGGGACTATACAGTCCATGGAATTCTCCAGGCCAGAATACTGGAGTGGGTAGCTGTTGCCTTCTCCAGGGGATCTTCCCAACCCAGGGATTGAACCCAGGTCTCCCACATTGCAGGTGGATTTTTTACCAGCTGAGCCACAAGGGAAGCCATGTGCTGAAAGAAGCATCTTACAATTCTATACAATACATTTTGTTAAAAATAGTAAAGACAGATAAGCAGAAACTGAGTTTGCCACCCACAGACACTCACTATGAAAATTCTAAAAGATGCATCTTAGTTAGAAGGTCTGTAATATGAGGAATGAAAAGCAAATAAAATGTAAATATATAGGTAGCCCCAAAAGGCTGAGAAGTGGAGAATAGAGGAAGGGAAAGAATCTTCGTGGAAGAAATGGTGGTTCTGAGAACAGAAAGATGGTGGAGTCTTTTATTTTGTTTTGGAGGCAGTATTTTACAGGTGGCAATTGGACCTAAGCAAACCCTAAGGAATAAGGAGGTAACCCAATCAACTGTAAAGGGGAAGCTACCTTTCAAGTTTCAAGTGAGGCTGTTTTTTTTTTTTTTCTTTAGATAGATTCCTGCCTCTACTGTTTTTTCAATAATTTTGTCACACTTTATAGACTTTCCCTAGCCATTAAACTAGTCATTCCTAAAAGGAACAACCCTGAATATTCATTGGAAGAATTGGTGCTAAGCTGAAGCTCCAATACTTTGGCCATCCGATGCAAAGAGCTGACTTGTGGAAAAAGACCCTGATGCTGGGAAAGATTGAGGGTAGGAGGAGAAAGGGGGCAACAGAGGAGGAGATGGTTGGATGGCATTACCGACTCAATGGACATGAGTTTGAGCAAAATCTGGAAAATAGTGAAGGACAGGGAAATCCAGTGTGCTGCAATCCTTGGGGACATGAAGACTGAGACCCGACTCAGAGCTGAATAACAACAAAAACAACAGCAAGCATTCTTTGGAGATTATTGGTCAATGTCTTGGGTGTGTGATGTGGGAGGAGAAATTGGCTGAAATATTTGCTCAGTTGGCTTAACTTCCTGCTTCATTTTACTAGAAAAAAAGAAATCATCACCAAGAGGCCTGGTGCCTGAGGACTGGCTGAAACTCACCATCAGTCTCATATCCCAGCATGGAGGGTGGAAGGAAAGCATCGGCACACCAGCCTTATTTGCAATGGTTGCTGTTGGCAGCCTCTCATTCCAGATTTTACGTGTTGCAGCTCATGCTTGGGAGGTCAGTGAAGAGCAAAAGGAAGGTGAAGGATTTGCATCTACTAAACAAACCTTCTGCTTGAGTTTGGGTTAACTTCTAGTACTTCTCTCTGGATGAAGCTGAATTATTGGAAGATGTTCAGCTCTGATCCAGTGGATCCTCAAGAAACCCTGAGAGGAGATGGCTCTATCCTAGACTTTTGTGGTGTTTTGATTTTAATGATGCTGTTTCCAAATCACGGGTCTCTTAAATATGCTAGAAAAAGTGGCTCCTTGTAAATTTTTTTTCAGTGACAGGGGAGATAAAGAATAAAGAAACACAGAAGGGAGGGGTTAGGAAATAGGCTTGTAAGCAACTGCAGGAGAACAGAGCTGAGGCTGCATGCAAGAGAAACTTAGATTAATTAGCAAAGAAAAGGAAAACAGTTTGGAAGTGGAAGGATTAACTCTGGGAAGATAGAAGAAGAAAGGGCAGCAAGCTTAGGAGGTTAGTTCCTCTCAAACTGTGTATTTGCCAATAACACTAAGCTGACGGTCAGAAAGAAGCAGCTTTGGGTGGGGAATGGGCAAAATGGGTAAAGAGGGTCAAAAGGCATATATCTCCAGTTATAAAATGAGCAGATGCCGGAGATGTAATGTACAGCATGGCAACTATAGTTAATAAAACTATGTTGTATTTTGAGAGTTACTAAGAGAATAGATCCTAAAAGTTGTCATCATAAGAAAATATTTGAAACTATTGTGTGAATATTTCACAATACATGCAAATATCAAGTCATAATGTTGTACATCTGAAACAAATACAATGTTATATGTCAATTATATCTCAATAAAAAAGAAAAAAGAAGACAATAATTCTTTTTAATATTAACATGCATGTGCAAAATTTATCAAAAATAGTTTTGTCTATAAGCATTTTGCCCACCAAAAGGGTTATCTCTTAACACACATGAGTGGAACAATGGGCATTTGTATTACATATTCTATGTGCTAAGATCACAACACAAATTTTTATATAAACCATATTGAAGTTCAAATTTGAGGAGAGATACTTACTCCTTGGAAGAAAAGTTATGACCAGCCTAGATAGCATATTCAAAAGGAGAAACATTACTTTGCTGACGAAGGTCCGTCTAGTCAAGGCTATGGTTTTTCCAGTGGTCATGTATGGATCTGAGAGTTGGACTGTGAAGAAAGCTGAGCACCGAAGAATTGATGCTTTTGAACTGTGCTGTTGGAGAAAACTCTTGAGAGTCCCTTGGACTGCAAGGAGATCCAACCAGTCCATTCTGAAGGAGATCAACCCTGGGATTTCTTTGGAAGGAATGATGCTAAAGCTGAAACTCCAGTACTTTGGCCGCCTCATGCAAAGAGTTGACTCACTGGAAAAGACTCTGATGCTGGGAGGGATTGGGAGCAGGAGGAGAAGGGGACGATCGAGGATGAGATGGCTGGATGGCATCACGGACTCGATGGACGTGAGTCTGAGTGAACTCCGGGAGTTGATGATGGACAGGGAGGCCTGGCGTCGATTCATGGGGTCGCAAAGAGTTGGACATGACTGAGCAACTGAACTGAACTGAACTGTGTATCCCCAAAGTGAGTGAAGAAAATGCAGCAGAGATTCAATATGAGCCATTTCTTAATAAATGATCAACAATTAAGTGACTCACAAAGATGCAAATGAAAAGTAAAATGATTTGTGTACATAAACTGCATCTCTAACCAAAGTTTTGAAATAAATAATACAAAGCAACAACCTCTCACTTTCCCCTTAGAGTGAAAGAGTGTTTTGCTTTAGTGGCAGCTACACTTATAAGTCCATTTAATTTGTCTCCTTTTAGCAGCTGCCTCAGTTCCTACAGCCTCAGCTCATTGCAGCCTCCCTAAAGCCTTTCAGAACCTCTTAAAGTATTTGTGATCTTGACCATGGGATATGCTTGCACATTCAAATTTAAGACACTTTCTCAAGCATCCTGAAGGAAGGGCCTTAAGATGAGAGAAAGCAATGAGTCAAAATCTGTTTTTATTTTAACTTTTTTTTTTTTTTTTGTATTGTGAAGAAGGATTTATTTATTGTAGAAGCAAAAGCATTTGGGTACATTGAAGAAAAATGGTGGATAGGATAAGTCTGACTTGTTTCTGATAGCCTGATTGATGGAATTTGAGCCAACAATTTTACCATAAAAACAAACTCCTCTGAATTTCAAAGGCTACCCATTAGCCTGACTGTGCTGCTGTTCAGTTGCTAGGTCATGTCTGACTGTTTTTGACGCAAGGGCTGCTGCACACCAGGCTTCCGTGTCCTCCACTATCTCCCAGAGTTTGCTCAAGTTCATGTCCATTGAATCAGTGAGTCTATCTAACCATCTCATCCTCTGTCGCCCTCTTCTCTTTTTGCCTTCGATCTTTCCTAGCACCAGGGTCTTTTCCAGTGAGTTGGCTCTTTGTATCAGGTGGCAAGAGTACTGGAGCTTCAGCTTCAGCACCAGTCCTTCAGATGAATATTCAGGGTTTATTTCCTTTAGGATTGACTAGTTTGGTCTCTGAATTTCAAAGGCTACCTGTTAGCTTGACTATCAGGATCATAATGCAAGTTAAAAGAAAATGAGCTCATATTTCTATGTTTTTTCTCTAATAAAAGTACCCTCAGTTTGAAGGAGAAGGGGGAAGGAAATGGCTGAATTGGCAGGACACATAGATAGGCCACCCTGAACACTGAGATTAAGATTCCAAGAACAGCAGAAAGACAATGGGCTGAATTTAAATTGAGTAAATCGTTCTCTAATTTGGTTCTCTTGGAGCAATGAAAGATGTTGTTATGCCTTTTCACCTTGTGGTTAAGACAAATGAGTGCCAAACTCAATAAAAAGGACATGGCTCCAAGTCTGAGTTGCCTTGAGATATTTCTTGAGTCTTTTTTTTTTTTTTCAGTTTTACTGAGATATAATCCACACACAGCACTAGGCAAGCTTAAGGTATATGGCAAAATGTCCTGACTTACCTATATTGTGAAACGATCATCATAATAAGTTTCAGTTCAGTTCGGTCACTCAGTCCTGTCCGACTCTTTGCGACCCCATGAATTGCAGCATACCAGGCCTCCCTGTCCATCACCAACTCCCAGAGTTCACTCAGACTCACATCCATCGACTCAATGATTTCATCCAGCCATCTCATCCTCTGTCATCTCCTTTTCCTCCTGCCTCCAATCCCTCCCAGCATCAGACTGTTTTCCAGTGAGTCAACTCTTCACATGAGGTGGCCAAATATTGGAGTTTCAGCTTCAGCCATCAATCCTTCCAATGAACACCCAGGACTGATCTCCTTTAGGATGGACTGGCTGGATCTCCTTGAAGTCCAAGGGACTCTCAAGAGTCTTCTCCAACACCACACTTCAAAAGCGCCAATTCTTTGGTGCCCAGCTTTCTTCACAGTCCAACTCTCCCATCCATACATGACCACAGGAAAAACCATAGCCTTGACTAGATGGACCTTTGTTGGCAAAGTAATGTCTCTGCTTTTGAATATGCTATCTAAGTTGATCATAACTTTTCTTCCAAGGAGTAAGCATCTTTTAATTTCATGGAAAAGATATTATACTATATGTTGAAATCCAAAGTGTAATTTCTCCTGCTTTCTCCTTTCTCAGCACTGCTTTGGCTATTCAAAGCTTTTTTTTTTTTTTCCGGTTCTGACAAATTTTAAGATTATTTTTTCTACTTCTGTAAAAAACGTCATTGGAATCCTAATAGGGATTATATTGAATCTAGTTGGCTTTGGATAGTATGGGCATTTTAACAATATTACTCCTTCCAATCCATAAACATGGTATCTTTCCACTTGTTTGTGTCTTTTCTTTCTTGCATAAATGTCTTGTAGTTTTCAATGTGGAGATTTTCCCTGCCTTGATTAAGTTTATTCCTAAATGATTTATTGTTTTTGATGCTATTATAAATGAGATTGTTCTCTTTATTTCCATTTCAGACAACTTATATTGGAGTATAGATAGGCTACTAATTTTTATGTTAATTTTGAGTGCTGAAACTTTACTGAGTCTGCCGATTAGATCTGACAGTTAGTTAATGGAGTCTTTCATATTTTCTGTATATACAAAATCATGTCATTGGAAAATATAGACAGTTTTACTTCTTCTTTTCCAGTTCTGATTTCTTTTATTTCTTTTTCTTATCTGATTATTCTGGCTAGAACTTCCAGTACAATCTTGAATAACACTGTTGAGAATGGACTATCTTGTTTTATTCCAAGAAATAAAAGCTTTCAGCCTTTCACCATTGAATATGATGTTAGTTGTCATATATGGCCTCTTGACATATATTTTGTATATGGCCTTTATTACTTTGACATACTTTCTTTCCATACCTAATATGCTAAATGTTATTTTTTTAAATCACAAATGGATATCAAATGTTGTTAAATCCTTTTCTGCATCTCTAGAGACCATCCTATGATTTTTACTTTCATTATTTTAATGTTATATATCACATTTATGGACTTGAGTGTGTTGAACCATCCTTGCATCCCAGGGATAAATCCCACTTGATCATGGTGAATGATCCTTTTAATGTGCCACTGAATTTGGTTTGTTAGTATTTCATTGAGTTTTTTGTACTATACTCTTCTGGAATATTGTTCTAGTTTTCTTTCGGAGAAGGCAATGGCACCCCACTCCAGTACTCTTGCCTGGAAAATCCCATGGACCGAGGAGCCTGGTAGGCTGCAGTCTATGAGGTTACTAAGAGTCGGACAAGACTGAGTGACTTCACTTTCACTTTCACTTTTCACTTTCATGCATTGGAGAAGGAAATGTCAACCCACTCCAGTGTTCTTGCCTGGAGAATCCCAGGGACAGGGGGCGATGGGCTGCTGTCTATGGGATCGCACAGAGTCGGACACGACTGAAGCATCTGAAGCGACTTAGCAGCAGCAGTAGCAGTTTTCTTATAGTGTTTTTATTTGGCTTTGATATCAGGGTCTTGTAAAATGAGTTTGGAAGTGTTTCTTGAGTCATTTTGAAATCCATAGGAACCCGTATGAACAAAGTGACAGCAGCAAGCTAGGAAGTGTGGTGCTAACACAGTAGCACAAGGGAAGAGGACTGAGTCTGCCTTCCGCTTTCTCCCGCTTACCTAGGGGTTGACCCATGCTTCTCTGAACCAGTTTCGCACAGAGACAGAGAGAGCACCGTAGTGATTAAGGACTCGGGCTTGAGTCTGACAGGGCTGCTTTCAGTTCCGGTTATATTACTAAGCAGCAAGTGACTAGCATGACTTTTTAAAGTGCAGTCATACATGGGCAGAGCTTAGCAGACAGAGCTTGGCCCACAGAGTGGCGAATGAAAATAAGGAGAGACAGGAATGCTCTCTGTAAGAGAGTCATAGTGCAAACATTAGCGTTTATTTTACACATTTACACATGCGTGCTAAACTTGACAATGAGGTGTGTAGGAGGTTCTGAAACGGGGGTTTGGGAGAACTTTCATGCATGTCACGGTGCAGGGGCCCACATGGTGCAGTCCTTTTCAACTAGACAATTGTCCAGAGGCCAATCACATGGATGTGAGGTTTACAGGATGGACCTGGCCACTGACCTCACTCAGTCCCTGGGTGGAGCCAAGGTCTGTGCACACCCTCCACCCTCCTTTGGAAGAAGAGGGCTTGTTTTTCCAACAGAAAGTGCAAGCCGTCTTCAGTCTGGCTGGAGCTACCCTTCGACAATTAGAAGTCCAAAGACTGAGACCTTTAAAGGTAGCATCTCATGGTTTAAAAGCCTGTGGCACTAAGGACATTTTCTCACTCAGTCATTCTCATACCATGGAGATGCTGAATAAGACGATTATATAAATGTTCTCCTAGTTAAATTGAACTTGAGGCTCTGTGGGACTCTTACCAAGTGCAGAGCGTCCTCTTTTTCATCACCCACAGTCTCTAGCCATTCTCAGCAAATTTAAGTAAACACTGAAGAGTCATCCTGAGGAGAGCTGCTCAGAAAGTTTTATTAGTTTGGATGGATTTTTTCCTTTCTTACTTTTTTGGGCTTTGTTTTTGTTGTTAAAAATTTAACACATATTTCCTGTCCTGATGTAGTCTTGTTATTTTCCACTGGGCAATAAAAGAGAACCACTTGCAATGCACACGTTGTTTGAATAATCTGTTTTCCAATGATTTAAACATTTGATCATCAGAAATCCGAGGTCCAATGACTGCAGTTGTCTTATCAGGGTACAACTGTACCCAGTCACCTTGGGTCTCTGGGCCTCAGTTTCTGGATCTGTAAAATGGAATCAGAATTATGTTCTCCTTGCTTTCACTTCTACAGAAAGTGTTAAACAGGGATTTAAAGATTATCTTTTGTGAGCTGTTTGGATGCCTTGGAGACTAGGGCTGCAGAAATGCAGTCAACTGATATCATTTCTTCTGAGGAATTTACGTTTGAAGATCTCTAATTCATCTTTACCAAATGCCTGCAAGGCATATAAACAAGAGCGTTACTCAGGGAGAGGGCATCAGCTTGATTTTTAGTTTGAAATTTAGGAAGATGCTCGTGCTACATGGAAGAGAGGTAGACGTTTGTGACAGCAGTGTCCTGTAGGTCTTCCTGGAACTGGAGAGGAAGGTGGGGATGGCGCTGAACTAAAGCTAGAACCATCCCATCCTTGTTTGTTCCATGACTATTTGTGTTGGGCAGGGGGTCAGTTCTCTTTCCTACCAATCTCCCAATGGTTCTCTTCTTGCTCCACGGACTACCTTTTCAGTCTCTGTCATAGGATACCCTCCCACATAGTTCTGACTCCAGATGTTCTCCTCACTGGTATCTCAAAGCTTAATGCAACTTTGTCTTGTACAGAGACAGAGGGAAACGGAATATGATGTTAGGACACACAGCTGAGATAGATTCATAGACTGTTAGAGGAACCAGCCAAGTTTAAGACTCTGGGTCACACAAATGGGCTTCCCAAGTGGCATTAGTAGTAAAGAACCTTCCTGCCAACACAGGAGATGTAAGAGACATGGGTTCGATCCCTGGGTCAGGAAGATCCCCTGGAGGAGGGCACTGTAAACCACTCTAGTATTCTTGCCTGGAGAATCCCCATGGGCAGAGGAGCCTGGCAGGCTACAGTCCATGGAGTCTCATAGTCGGACATGACTGAAGCAACTTTTAGCATGCATGCATGTCACACAAATAGACAGGCTGGACCATGGTTTTTGGTGCCTGACTCCCTTCTGTTGCTCCCATTTACCTTGATCAGAGTGACAGTCAGGTTGCTGATTGGTGGTGATTTAGTTGCTAGGTCGTGTCTGACACTTTGTGACCACATGGACTGTAGCCCACCAGGCTCCTCTGTCCATGGGATTTCCCAGGCAAGAATACTGGAGTGAGTTGCCATGTCCTTCTCCAGGGGATCTTCCCCACACAGGGGTCAAACCCATGTCTTTTGCACCATAAGCAGACTCTTGACCACTGAGCCATCAGGGAAGCCCCAGGCTGCTGATTATGTAGCCTCAAATATGACATCCTGAGAGGTGCTGGGAGCTGCTCTTTGTTGAGAATTGGCAGTGACCAAAGAGCAAGTCACATTTCAGCACGGTGGTGAGACCTGAGCCAGGCAGGCAGTGAGTGCCAGACAGAGGACTGTGCCACAGCGACTAACTGGGGTTGAGGGGGACAGTCAGCCCTGGGCTCACCATCCCAGCAAAGAGCAAGCACTTCAGAATGCCATCTGGGGCAACATTCGCTGACTGGTGGACATGTGCTTCATGTTAGCAAGAGGAAACTCCTGCAGGATTGAAGATGGATGGAACACTCGTGCTTATGTCCTTCATGTATGGAGAGCCTGTCCCTCCTGGATTTCACCTCCAATGATTAAACGCCACTCATACCTCAAAACTCACTCACTCACATTCCTTTCATGCAGCTCTGTCATCTACCTGATTCAACTCTTTACCCTTCTCAGTTGTGGTGGTGGTGTATACTTAGTCATCTGTGACTCTTTGTGGCCCCATGGACTGTAGCCCTCCAGATTCCTCTGTCCATGGGATTCTCCAGGCAAGAATATGGGAGGGAGTTTGCCTCTAGTATTCTCCTTCTCCAGGAGAAGACCCTCCTCCAGGGGATCTTTCCAACCCAGGGATCAAGCCAGCATCTTCTACGTCTCTCGCATGGGCCTAGCGCCTCCTGGGAAGCCCCACGGGGCCCCATACCACCCTGGGAATTTAGAGCATCCAGATTTTGGGGGCGTGCTCAGTTGCTTAGTTGTGTCCAACTCTTTGGAACCCCGTGGACTATAGCCCGCCAGACTCCTCTGTCCATGGGATTCTCCAGGAAAGAGTACTGGAGTGGGTTGCCATTTCCTCACAGGGGATCTTTTTGACCCAGGAATCGAACCCATATCTCTTGTATCTCCTGCATTGGCAGGTGAATTCTTAACCTTTTTGCCATCTGGCCTCCCCCTCACCCCGAAAATGAAAGCCCAGCTCTTGATCATTCTTCTCTTTCAGGAAAATGCTTTTCAAGAAGCTCTCCTTTTATTTCTGGTTTCTTGTCATCAAGACAGAAGGGGCTCCTCTAGCTGGCAGACAGAGACAAATGCACTTTCCCTGCCTCTTTCCATCGCATCCTCAGCTCACCCTGACGCTTTTGGTCCTCACCTTTCAGGCCTTGGTTCATTTTCCATTTTTAAAATGACCTCCCCCAAGGAGACTCCTTTTATGTCTTCTCTCAGATGGGAGTTGGTGAATCCTTAGAGGGTCACTGGGGTGTAGACAGTGGGAAGTGGCCCCACCGTGCTCGGCAGTTTTCACTTCCCTTTCGTCCTGCTTCCTGCAGGAGGGCATTTCTTGTAAAACCGAGTCATGAATAATGGATGCAGCGACTGAGCCTGCATTTCGGGCTGATTAGCGTGCACCTTGTCAGAAACTGCTTTTCCCAGCGCCATGAGGCCGATTTGCCAACTCTGCTTTCCCAGGTGTGCGCTGGGGGTGGGGGTGAGGGGCCGGGGGTGGGGACAGCTTGATGTTGGTTTCACATATAATTCTATGAACTTTTGCCATAATTGTTATATCTAAAATGATGGATGTGTTATTAGAGAAATAAAAAGAAAGTTTTCAAAACATGAAACAAACAAAATTTTATGTACAATACTGAGGGGTGTTGTGCAATACTTAGAGAAACTTTCAGATGTGTATAAGAGACAGGCCGGGGGTGGGGACAGCTTGATGTTGGTTTCACATTCTTTCTTTCCATCCCTTGCTGTCCCCTGTCTTCTCCCATTGTGGCTGCCTGCCTCATTCCACTGTCATTTCCTCTGGGAGTCTTCCCTTTTGTCTAAGCTTTTTTTTTCTTTTTTTCCTCTCTAGTCTCCTTATCTTTGAAGAGATTTTAATCTGTTCTGGTGATGTAGAACTTTTTTTTTCATTCAGAAAATGCTAATGATGGAAATTATTAAGACTTTTCCCGTCCTGTTTTTGTTTGGTTGTTTTCCTCATTCTGGATTCCTTTTTCTTTCTTTATGAACTCTTCCTTCTGGAGTTCTAGAGATAGGTAGAGTCACCCTCCTATTCATAGTGGTTTTTCATTAGTCACATGGTTTCTAATCAATAAATCCCTTTCTGCCAGAAAACACTATGCCTTATCCAGACTTGAAAGAAACGCCCAAATCTGAGCATACAGTACAGTCTTACAATTCAGCATAACGTAACTAACAGGGAGGCCTGGCGTGCTGCAATTCATGGGGTCTCAAAGAGTTGGATACGACTGAGCGACTGAACTGAACTGAACTGAACTGAACACTTCACAGGCTGCCATCACTCACCTCCAGTATTTAGATGAACTGGAGTCTAACACTAGCTATGCTTCTAATTACTTATGTCACCTGCGAAATATGACATAACTCCTCAGCACATGACATAGTTAAGTCATCTGTGAAAATAAAGCGGATTTTTCAGGTCTGTTTCCTTATCTTCAAAATGACAGGGGCTGGATTAAAGAATTGCCCCAGTTGGCTCAGATGGTAAAGAATCTGCCTGCAATGCAGGAGACCTGGGTTCAATCCCTAAGTCAGGAAGAACTCCTGGAGAAGGGAATGGTTACCCAGTCCAGTATTCCTGCCTGGAGAATCCCACAGAGAGAGGAGCCTGGCAGGCTTACAGTCCATAGGGTCGCAAAAAAAGTCAGACATGATGTGAAAGTGAGCAACTTTCACTTCACTTCAAGTTCTCTTAGTATTTCAAACTGTTAATTTTTTGTTGTTTCTTGGCATTATAGTACTTTAAAAATTTTTTATGTTGTTGAAGTATAGTTGATTTACTATATTGTGTTAATTTTTGCTGTATGGCAATGTGATTCAGTTATACATATATGTGTGTGTGTGTGTGTGTGTGTGTGTGCATACCACGATTGGTCGTGTCTGACTCTGCGACCCTATAGACTGTAGCCGGCCTAACCGTGGTGCAAAACTCTCCTGAGAGCAGCCTTGGTACCAACCAGCACGCAGGTTTAAAGGGATCTAGAAAGCCTTATCAAGGAATTTTCTCAGGGAAAGACAGTTCCTTTCCCAAGAACTCTGCGACCCTATAGACTGTAGCCGGCCTAACCGTGGTGCAAAACTCTCCTGAGAGCAGCCTTGGTACCAACCAGCACGCAGGTTCAAAGGGATCTAGAAAGCCTTATCAAGGAATTTTCTCAGGGAAAGACAGTTCCTTTCCCAAGAGGAATTTGGTGCCAACTATTTGGATCATAAAATGTTGCCAACTTGTTACATAAAAGTAAGAGCTAATGTTGTTTACAGCTCTTTGTCCCCCCTCCCCCCATTTTGAGCCTCTTCCCACTGAAGTAGGTTGATCAAACAAATAAGAAAAGCTTCAGACAGAAGACCTTATTAATCAAAGAAGTTATGGGAACTCCCACCTAACTTGTAGGTTAGCGGGGTAAGCCTCAGACAGAGGGCTCTGATGCTCTACTGCAGTTAAAGCAAGACCATCAAAGCAATTGCTCTAAATGATCTCCCCGGGCCTTGTCTGATTTTCTCTAAGTCAGACTGTGACTCTTTGTGTAGGTCAAGAGTTGGCAAGCTTTCAAGGGCAGAGCCTTACAGGTAAGTCTGATCTGAACCCCACAAGTCTATGATGGGGAGCCCACAATGAAAGTTGACCCTGGGTCATCAGACAGATTCTCCAAAGTGCAGAAGAGCCTGACAGTGGCTCTCTCCTAAAGAGATTTTTGCCTTCCTTAGCACTGAAGGTTGGATGTTAATCACAGATAAGTCACATGGGTTCTGCGTCTACTCATCCCCCTGGTATATCAATTTCCTAGGGCTGCTGTAACAGAAAACCACAAATGAGAGACTTCAAAACATCAGAAGTTTATTCTTACATAGTTCTAGAGATTAGAATTCTGAAATCGAAACGTTGGCAGGGCCACACTCCTTCTGAAGGCTCTAGGGGCGAATCTTTCCTTATCTTTTCCTCGTGTCTGGTGGTTGTCAGCATCCGTGGTGTTCCTTGGCACTGGCGATCACTGCCTCCATCATCTCATGACCTTCTTCTGTCTGTCTCCTCTGTACCTGCAAATCATCGTCTCTTTATAAGGACACCAGCCATTGGATTTACAGCCTATTTTAATCCAGAATGACCTCATCTTAGTTACTTACATTGCAAAGGCCCTATTCCCAAACAAAATCTCCTTCAGAGGGTCCCAGGTGGACATGCATTCTGAAGACACTGTTCAGCCCAGTAAAGTGGGTCTTTATCTGTGTAGGTGTATAGGGTAGCAATATCAAAAATGAATTCAGAAGTCTCCGGATTTTACATTTTAATGAGGAACTCTTGTCTTGGGACTGGTTTTCCTAAATAGCATTTAAGAGTCCACGTCTACTGACTCTCTGGGCATCAAGCCAGGCTTATTCTCTTAGGGTTTGAATTTGGCCTGAATTATCAACTCCAAACATTTACATTTGGCTTAGGAAAGAAATATCTCTTACTCAGCAACACTGAGACAAGGTTATTAACCTCAATATTAGATTTAAATTTTAGTGGGGCTTCCAAAGAAGTTCTAGAAGGTTGAAAGGCAACATTCCATCTTTCTCCTATCAAATACCCACAGGACTTTGCTTACATTTAATTTTTATTATAAAAGCAGAAGCAGTGAAATATGCTATGCTAACCACATGTTGCTAACCACAGCCAATAAAAAACATTTATTCTGTAAAACTTAAATTCTATGAACATATGTCATGGTATGAAGTGAATATGAGGAAAATGTTTACAAATATTCACTTGCTAAACTTCCTTTCTCTGAATGTATCAACCAAAATCATGGCTGAAACCTGAAAGATGGGGAGACTCAACTTGAGCCCCTTCAACCCTCAGGGACTCCCATGCTGTCTTTTTTAGCTCTCTGTGGGGATATTCTGCTTTTCCTTGTCTTTTTCTTTGCTCTTGTGTTAGTTCTCACTCTGTCCCTACCTCTCTGAGCATTTGAAGAGATGAGGAGGAGAGTCTGTCTTTACTGAACCTCAAGTGTTCTGTCCTCTCCTAAGAAACTCATAGCTTTGAATAGTCAGAAGGATCCAGATGTTGGACAAAGTACAGGCTATAACCTCTCTTTCTCCTCAACACATATAAAAAATTTTTTTTAATGTATTTATAAGCACATGAAAAAAAACAGAAAAGACAAGAAACAAATCAGTCACTGTAAATGACAGAGGCAGAAGGAACCCCACATTGTAAGTGCGAGTTGCCCCATATTCATAACAGGGACCAGGTCTGGAGCATGGCACACACACAGGGCAGCAGATGGGTCTCTGTGCCAGCAGGAGTCATCCTGGAGAGGCTGGGGGTCAGAACTATTAATATATGCCCACCTTTTGTCTGGGCCTGGCAGCAAACCACTCCCATGTGTCTGGGCTGGAGCCCAACTTCTGGGTGTGGGAACCCAGACACCCAGTCCTGCCAGGTAGCAATATCAAAAATGAATTCAGAAGTCTCCGGATTTTACATTTTAATGAGGAACTCTTGTCTTGGGACTGGTTTTCCTAAATAGCATTTAAGAGTCCACGTCTACTGACTCTCTGGGCATCAAGCCAGGCTTATTCTCTTAGGGTTTGAATTTGGCCTGAATTATCAACTCCAAACATTTACATTTGGCTTAGGAAAGAAATATCTCTTACTCAGCAACACTGAGACAAGGTTATTAACCTCAATATTAGATTTAAATTTTAGTGGGGCTTCCAAAGAAGTTCTAGAAGGTTGAAAGGCAACATTCCATCTTTCTCCTATCAAATACCCACAGGACTTTGCTTACATTTAATTTTTATTATAAAAGCAGAAGCAGTGAAATATGCTATGCTAACCACATGTTGCTAACCACAGCCAATAAAAAAACATTTATTCTGTAAAACTTAAATTCTATGAACATATGTCATGGTATGAAGTGAATATGAGGAAAATGTTTACAAATATTCACTTG
Source organism: Madoqua kirkii (assembly GCA_006408675.1). Classification (NCBI taxonomy): domain Eukaryota; kingdom Metazoa; phylum Chordata; class Mammalia; order Artiodactyla; family Bovidae; genus Madoqua; species Madoqua kirkii. The sequence goes on from SJYC01064721.1 coordinate 78,493, forward strand.
CTAAACTTCCTTTCTCTGAATGTATCAACCAAAATCATGGCTGAAACCTGAAAGATGGGGAGACTCAACTTGAGCCCCTTCAACCCTCAGGGACTCCCATGCTGTCTTTTTTAGCTCTCTGTGGGGATATTCTGCTTTTCCTTGTCTTTTTCTTTGCTCTTGTGTTAGTTCTCACTCTGTCCCTACCTCTCTGAGCATTTGAAGAGATGAGGAGGAGAGTCTGTCTTTACTGAACCTCAAGTGTTCTGTCCTCTCCTAAGAAACTCATAGCTTTGAATAGTCAGAAGGATCCAGATGTTGGACAAAGTACAGGCTATAACCTCTCTTTCTCCTCAACACATATAAAAAATTTTTTTTAATGTATTTATAAGCACATGAAAAAAAACAGAAAAGACAAGAAACAAATCAGTCACTGTAAATGACAGAGGCAGAAGGAACCCCACATTGTAAGTGCGAGTTGCCCCATATTCATAACAGGGACCAGGTCTGGAGCATGGCACACACACAGGGCAGCAGATGGGTCTCTGTGCCAGCAGGAGTCATCCTGGAGAGGCTGGGGGTCAGAACTATTAATATATGCCCACCTTTTGTCTGGGCCTGGCAGCAAACCACTCCCATGTGTCTGGGCTGGAGCCCAACTTCTGGGTGTGGGAACCCAGACACCCAGTCCTGCCAGAGCCCAGGCTGAAGCCACAGTGAGAATAAAAGCATCTCTCCAGAAACCCTCAGACTCTACATGAGTAAAGAAGAGGCCCCCGGAGGAAGCAGAGCAACGTGAAAGACAGGCAGGAAGTGCCCACAAGGACCAGCTTACAACTGAAGGAAGTATGGTTGCATCTTCAGGGAGGAGAGAGTGAAAAACAGTTTCACTGGGAATGACTGGTTGTGGAAAAAATAAATTAGAAAGTTTGGAAATGAGGGATAGAATTACTGAACAAGAACCCAAGAGGTGAGCAGAATCTGAGTACAGCTCAAGAGTGAACTTATGAAAGAAAGATGAAACTGAAGGAATCTTCTAGAATGGATCACACAGAAGCAAAGAATAAGAAAATATGGAAGAGAGGCTAAAGGGCGTGGAGGGTTAATCCAGAAATTCCCATATTTATCTGCTGAGTTCTCAAGATGGAAGACAGAGAGGATCTTTGAGGGGCAACATTTGAAGAGTGTTTCCTGGAAGTTTTCCAGAAGAAAAGAGAGAGGCATGAGGCCTTAGGGAAAAAAAAAAAAAAAAAACAACCTCACAATGTGCTAAGCAGAATACATGTTTTCAAAACTCCATACTTTGACACATTTTAGTATAAGTTTGGGACATAAAAGGGTAAAGAAAAATTCTTAAAATCTATGAGAGCAAGAAAGAGATGGTTACATGTACACACACAAAACTCATAAAATTTCCTCCAGACATGCAAATTTAGAGCGTAAACAGTCCCTTTGCCTCAAAGTTGGATCTTTCAGGGAAACATTTTACAATTTTAACTATCATCTTTCTTAGTTTCTGGGTCTCAGTGGGAGCAAGGGGCCACCAGCCAATTCTAGGACTTTGCTTCTCTGTGAATCACTTGCTCATGGGTTAGACCCCTGCCTCACTTTCCCCACCAACCTCAGGAGACAACACATTGCTCTGTTAGGGTTTCAGTCCCGGAGGTCATCTTTTGAAACTGGGAAAATAAATAAATAAATATTTCTTGAATCAGTTTTATTAAAAACAACTTTTCCCTTCCAAATTCCCAAGACCTTTCTCTTCCCTTTTCTGTTTTATGGAGATGCTTGAGTATATTTTTGAAGAAAATCTTCTCCCAAAAGCATTTTTGGAAAGGTTTCTTCTTACTTTTCTTGCTTTTTCTCCCCATAGCAAAGTATGGCACAACTCAAGTAAATGCAAATTTAATCATATTTAAGTGAAGATTTAAAATGTTTTTTTCTTCTTTAATTCTATGAACTTTTGCCATAATTGTTATATCTAAAATGATGGATGTGTTATTAGAGAAATAAAAAGAAAGTTTTCAAAACATGAAACAAACAAAATTTTATGTACAATACTGAGGGGTGTTGTGCAATACTTAGAGAAACTTTCAAGGAGATGAACTTTGTAATGAGACCATTGGGTATATTTGTTTCATCTTCCAACAATGGACTGGATTCAGGAAAGCAGTAGTAATGTGAGTCAGCAAAAGCAATGACTTCCTAAGCTCAGCAATTTAAAGAGTCCCCTCCTCCACTGTCTCACACTTCTTGGGATCCATGAAACAGCATCATGGATGAGTGATCATGGTTTTGGGGAGGTCACTCTGGGAGGAACCAAGATCTGGCATCCACAGATACCCTCTCCATCCTCCACACACTCCTCCTGGCTGATGTCCAGGTGGTTCTATTTCCCGCACAGCTGGCAAGGGTGTCTGGCGGACCTGCTGGGAAGCCCTACAGAGTATCTGCATGGTGGCTGGAGGAACTCATTCATGCCCAGAGGGATGCTGTTCAGCAGGAACAAAGCATCCAGACACAAACTCTGCAAGATGACCATTCTCAGTTATCAGAATAAACAGATGGTTTTACATGTAGCCTCATGCCTGCCTTACACTGGGTGCCCTACAAATACTTGTGGAAGAAGTTCTTCTGTCAGTGAATTTGGGGCAAGTATCAGGAAGTGAAACCTCCAAGCTGTCAACTGAAAACAAACATTCACAACATGGGAGTTGAAAGTTTTATCTGGAGCAAAATCTGCAGACACTATAATCTGAGAAACTGCTCCAAAGAGGTAATGGGAAAGGTCCATGGCATATATGAATCTAGTGAAGTGGAGTGCCTATAGTCAAGCATATGTTTTGGCAGACTTGCTGCTAGTCACGAGGAGCAAATGTCACCATTAATGAGTTTAGTGCTTTTCTGGATATGAGAACATGCAATAATGAGGTTCATAAAAGCTTCTCCTGAAAACATCTAACTATCTAAAGACCTACTCTGCCAGTTTTTCCCAGAGCACAGAGTGCCTCATTCCTGATCTTCACCCTGAACTCCTTCCAGGGGGTGTTGAAGGCCAGGAGCTTCAGCACTGATGACTGGATACTTATAGAAGTAGATCAGTCCATAGTTGGCAAAGTCTAACTGAAGAGCATATTTGTGCAACTGTCTCTGAGTCACTGGAAAAATACAGCAGGTGTGGCAACTTGCTACTGGGGTGAGAAGAGATTCTTCCCATTTTAACAGAAGTTCCCACTGTGCTGCCATATTGAAGGAACCAAAGGATGGAGGGCCCCTACAGAAGAGGTCCAGCAGAGCATCGGTTGGCACCTCCAGTGCCCTTCAGCTTCCAACAGCAGTGAAGGCAGCAAAGGGCCTTCATGGGCATCAGACATCTTAGCAGTAGGGGTCATTACAAGGAGCAGAAGGAGAAGAAAACTTGGGAGCTATGACTGTCATCACCTGGGAAGTGGGATGCTGTGACTACAGGCAGTCATGAAATACTGGTTGGGACTTCCATATCTGATCAGTCCTAGAGAGAAGGAGTGTGTATCAGTCAGGGTTCAAGTGCATGAAAGTGAAAGTATCTTAGCTACTTTCAACACAAAAAAGTATTCAGTATCAGACAGAAAACAACACAATTCTGTAAAGCAATTATCCTTCAATTAAAAAATAAATTAATTTAAAAAAGAAGTCTATAGAATTCTTGGGGATTTAAAAAGTAGGATAGCTCCCAGAACAAAACCAAACTGGCCCACTGGAAAAACTGAATACCTCTGCTATAGAAGTGGGGATCAAGAGACCAGCACTGAAGCAGCAGAGTTCAAGAACATGTCACCAGTTGCTGTCTCACAGTTGGGAACCACTGTGTCTTTTCTGCACCCCTGGAGCAGGTGGCTGAGCCCGGGGTGTTGAGTCAGGCAGCCCAGTATTACCAGGACTGCCACTCACAGGAGCTGTAGCTAAGGTCACAGGCAGGTAGCTCCTACCTTACCCCCACCTTCCAAATCATGAGAGCTCGTCATGATGAACCATCCAGGCCCTTGCACGCAGAGTCTGTAAAATGGATATTCTGTCTTTCCAGCCCACATCACTCAGGAAGACATACAAAAGGTAAGATAGAAGGGACACTGTGCTGCTGGGGTACTAGGCATGGATGTGAATTTTAAATTAAGAAATAGATGGGGGTGAAACCAGGAACATCTAAGGTGTTATTATTCACTGCTTAGTGTTGTAGACTGCTTCTTTTTTTTGGACTCTAGATGGTTTGAGCTATGAATGTGGAGATGGTACCTGCTTTACAAGAGTGTTTTGAAGATTTGTTAATTTACTGAGTTGAAAAAGTGAAAAGTACAATTATTATGCAAGGACAATAATTTGAAGTGAGAAAAAAAGCCCTCTTTCCTCTAATGAGTCAGAAATAAATCCTACTGAGCAAACTGACAAGACCTCTAGGAGTTTAGTAGCATTTAGGAATTGGCATTTACGATGATGAACATTCCCAGTAAAATGTGAGTACTTGCCTCCAACTTCCACCATCCCAGGAAGATTTAATTAACTTTTAGCAGCATCTCTGATGTACAGCCCGTCTGCTCCTTCGTCTGACAGCTGGCATCATCCTCTGTCATGACCTGGAGAAATGAACCGTGCACCCCTAGACCACCCCCAGTGGACAGTCGGCTCTGGATGTCCGCTGAGAACCATCCCTCCTCCAAATCCATCCCCATTCAAACGCTCCTACTTCTGAGGTTGCTCTGAACTGCCACCCTCCAGCTCCCACCTCTATCCCCAGCCAAAAGCAGCTATCAGCTGTTGAATTGTCCCACGGTTTCTACAGAGAGAAATGTTTAATTATGTTAATTTACTAATAATGAATTACTCTCTCGGTTTAAGGATAGCTATGACACAGCCCTAAAAACCAATCTTAGAATTCATCTCTAGCAGGGTTTCATATATATATAATGTGCTTAAAATAAGGTAGAAGGGGAGGAAGAGGGGAGAGAAGGAGGGAATAAGAAAGACAAAAGAGGAAAAGAGCTGGATTCAATTCTTATGCTTTTTGTTTAAAGACATGTCAGCCCAGAGTGGGAAGCAGGGCAAGCCTGTTTGGACAGATTTGGTTTAGATTTACCATGGGGAGCTCACTCTACCGGACACATCTTGACTCAGAGCCAGTTTCTCTGCCATCAGTCACAGCTTGGTTTACCCTCCACTTTCTGGGGTGAACTGGAGCACCATCCACTGCTCTGATCACAAAGGGTGGGTAAGAATAACAGAGTGAAGCACATCCCTATTGAGCCCAGGGCTGGGGTTGCCAGGGTCTCCAGTCCAAACCATTCCCAGTAGACACCACAGCTCCCCTCAGTCTCATTTATGAAACTGTCCCTGGGGGTTTATACAAACGATCAGCTTGGCTAGTGGGGCAGAATGTCACAGAGTCTGATCTACGCGTGCGGCTTCTGGTTCAAGATGGTGGAGTAGCAGGCCATGTGTTCATCTCCTCCTGCAAGAGCACCAAAATCGCAGCTAGCTATTAAGCAACCATTGACAGAGGGACGCTGGAACCCACCAG
>SJYC01064722.1:0-46505 GCA_006408675.1 Madoqua kirkii
AAAATGTGAGTACTTGCCTCCAACTTCCACCATCCCAGGAAGATTTAATTAACTTTTAGCAGCATCTCTGATGTACAGCCCGTCTGCTCCTTCGTCTGACAGCTGGCATCATCCTCTGTCATGACCTGGAGAAATGAACCGTGCACCCCTAGACCACCCCCAGTGGACAGTCGGCTCTGGATGTCCGCTGAGAACCATCCCTCCTCCAAATCCATCCCCATTCAAACGCTCCTACTTCTGAGGTTGCTCTGAACTGCCACCCTCCAGCTCCCACCTCTATCCCCAGCCAAAAGCAGCTATCAGCTGTTGAATTGTCCCACGGTTTCTACAGAGAAAATGTTTAATTATGTTAATTTACTAATAATGAATTACTCTCTCGGTTTAAGGATAGCTATGACACAGCCCTGAAAACCAATCTTAGAATTCATCTCTAGCAGGATTTCATATATATATAATGTGCTTAAAATAAGGTAGAAGGGGAGGAAGAGGGGAGAGAAGGAGGGAATAAGAAAGACAAAAGAGGAAAAGAGCTGGATTCAATTCTTATGCTTTTTGTTTAAAGACATGTCAGCCCAGAGTGGGAAGCAGGGCAAGCCTGTTTGGACAGATTTGGTTTAGATTTACCATGGGGAGCTCACTCTACCGGACACATCTTGACTCAGAGCCAGTTTCTCTGCCATCAGTCACAGCTTGGTTTACCCTCCACTTTCTGGGGTGAACTGGAGCACCATCCACTGCTCTGATCACAAAGGGTGGGTAAGAATAACAGAGTGAAGCACATCCCTATTGAGCCCAGGGCTGGGGTTGCCAGGGTCTCCAGTCCAAACCATTCCCAGTAGACACCACAGCTCCCCTCAGTCTCATTTATGAAACTGTCCCTGGGGGTTTATACAAACGATCAGCTTGGCTAGTGGGGCAGAATGTCACAGAGTCTGATCTACGCGTGCGGCTTCTGGTTCAAGATGGTGGAGTAGCAGGCCATGTGTTCATCTCCTCCTGCAAGAGCACCAAAATCGCAGCTAGCTATTAAGCAACCATTGACAGAGGGACGCTGGAACCCACCAGAAGATACCACACGTCCAAAGACAAAGAAGAAACCACACATCCAAAGACAAAGAAGAGGTAGTGAGATGGCACGTTTGAGGGGTGCAGTCACGATAAAATCAAATCCTATACCCACCCGGTGGGTGACCCACAGACTGGAGAACAATAAAACCAAAGAAGTTCTCCCACTTTTGTGAAGGTTCTGAACCCCACGTCAGGCTTCTCAGCCTGAGGATCCAGCAAAGGGACTGGGAATCCCCAGGGAATCTGACCTTGAAGGCCAGTGGGATTTGATTACAAAACTTTTCACAGACTGGGGAAACAGAGACTCCAGTCTTGGAAGACACAGAGGCTGATCTGTGTGTGGAAGAGAACCTGGAGGGATGTGACGGCCACCTCCTCCCACAAACCCTGAAAATTTGACTGGGTTTAGCTCTTTGTTCAGTGCGGCTCGGTGCTGGGTAATTTTGAAGGCACTTTCCCGGTGCAGAACAGTTTTGCTGACTGGCCCACTTTCCTAACAACAGCATGAAGCACTTCAATAGCACTTTGTGGTACAGTGTTTTTCCCCATTTCCATTTTACTTTCAGGCACACTGATTTGGAGAGATGGTGAGTCATTCAACAGAAGTCCTGCCACTCGTCAGTTGCTGAGTATGGTTCTGCCATTCAGTGATTCACCTCTAAAGCAGAGCAGAAGCAGCGGCATGAGCCCAGCATGAGACCAGGGAAACAGACAGACCAGATGCAGGTGCCCCCCGGGGGAACAGAAAACATTTTCTTGTCTGTTTTGCCAGGGATGGCAGACTTATCACATGTGAGTGTGTTTTGTTATCCTCTACTGAAAGTTTTCCAGGTCTTTACTATAAAAGAGACAATACTGGCTTTTATCCCATCACAAAATGAGGCCGATGTGGTGGTATGGAGGGTCAGCATCATTTAGAACCTCACAGCGAGTGGTCAAAGGCAAGTCCAGCTGCAGCCTGTCTTTCTGCTGCAAGACATGGGGAGGTAGTTTCACCTCCCTGAGCCCCGGTTTCCTCATCTGTAAAGTAAGAAAGTTAGAAATACTCCCACATAGGGTTCAAAAGCAGTGGGATAATGTTTAGGAAGTATCTTAAACAGTAAATATTGTTCAGTCACAAAGTCCTGTCTAACTCTTGAAGTGCATGACGTGACTCTTGAAGTGCAGCATGCCAGGCTTTCCTGTCCTTCACTGTCTCCCAGCATTTGTGCAAATTCACGTCCATTGAGTCAGTGATGCCATCCAACCATCTCATCCTGTCACCTCTGTCTCCTCTAGCCCTCAGTCTTCCCCAGCATCAGGGTCTTTTCCAATGAGTCAGCTCTTTGCATCAGGTGGCCAAAATATTGGAGCTTCAGCTTCAGCATCAGTCCTTCCAGTGAATATTCAGGGTTGATTTCCTTTAGGACTGACTGATTATAAAACTATAAATAGTTATTACTCTTAAACTGGTTCAGAAAAAGAGCAAAAGTCACCCAAACAGACATTTCAGTGACTGCGAAAATCCAACACAAAATCATTAAATTTTCTCCTATAGTGATACCCCTGAACTTTAAGGAAATTGTAACGGTAAAATCGCGGCATTAAAAAGAGGGTGTTATTGATTCAAACAACAGGCCCTTCCCCCACAGCACTGTTTAACTCTGAGTAAATCTTGTTCTGTGAAATGGCCAGAGTTGTTACACAGGCTTATAGGGCAGTGATCTGTGCTTAGTGTTAGGTGTGTCCCCTTATCCCCTGGGGCCCCATCTCCCAGGATCAATGCAATCGTAGGTGTCTTTTTCTTTTTTTAGCTGATTTTTAAAATTTTAATTAATTAACTGATTATGGCGGTGCTGGGTCTTCACTGTTGCACTCCAGCTTTTTCTAATTGTGGCAAGTAGGGGCTACTCTTTGTTGTGCTGCGAGGGCTTCTCACTGAAGTGGCTTCTTGCTGTGGATTATGGGCTCTGGGTGAGTGAGCTTCAGCAGTTGTGGTGTATGGGCTGAATTGCTCCAAGGCATGTGGGATCTTCTCTGACCAGGGGTCAAACCTGTGTCTCCTGCATTGGCAGGCAGATTCTTAACCACTGGATGACCAGGGAAGTCCAGCGAGTAATTATCTTGATGAAAGCATCCAGGGGCTCTTGCTCTGCAAACTCAAAGCCTGGCTTTGCTGACATCGCAGTCATGGAGATTCTTTTCCTGATGCTCACTTACGATGTGTTGACTCTTTGTGACCCTATGGATGGTAGCCTGCCAGGCTCCTCTGTCCAAGAGATTCTCCAGGCAAGACTACTAGGGCTACCATGTCCCCCTCTAGGCGATCTTCCCCACCCAGGGATTGAACCTGCGTCTCTCGCATCTTTTATGCCTTCTGTATTGGCAGGCAGGTTCTTTACCACTAGCGCCACCTGGGAAGCCCTGATTGTTCTTCTAGTTCTTTGCAAGTTCTCTCCCATCAGAGCAAAGGAGTGTGAGATTAAAAAAAAAAAACAAAAACAGGGAAAATAAGCCTCTGATGGGTGGATGATGCATGAGGATGGAAACCAGTGCTTACGTGCAAGCAGCCCAGCCCATTAGAGCACCCCCACCTCAGCTTTCCTTGAAGCGGTGAATATTATTCAAACTCAGAGGTCACTGCCCAAGAAAGCAAACAGGACTTTTAATATGAACATTTCCTGTCTCAGCTGGAGACTTTTCTGTTTTATTTTATTTTCCTCTGGACATAAAACAGGAAGTAGAACTCAAAAATGCACAAGTCATCCAGGCAAATAACAGATCCAACTGAAGCCTCCGTCATGCTGAATTCTTATTGTCAGATTAATAAGACCATAATTATTGTCTTATTGTCTGACCATAATTCTTATGGTCAGATCAAATGTTAGAGACCACTTCAATTTCTGTTGGAGAGGTTCTGTCTTCTGAGCCATATTGGTCTGAAACAGCACCCTTTCCAAGAGCCCATGTGTTTCATCAACAGGTACCCACTAGATATTCCTTCTCTAGCTTCTGCTTAACAGATGGAGAAAAATTACTTACCCTAAAGGATACCTAACTTTGCTGAGAGCTATGAAGGTCACTGAGTATGTGTATGGACTTATATCAAGGCCATAAAGAAGGCTGACTGCTGAAGAGCTGATGCTTTCAAACTGTGATGCTGGAATAGACTCTTGAGAGTCCTTTGGACCCCAAGGAAATCAAACCAGTCAATCCTAAAGGAAATTAACCCTGAATTTTTATTGGAAGGACTATGCTGAAGCTGAAGCTCCAATATTTTGGCCCTTTGATGCAAAGAGCCAATTCATTGAAAAGAGTTGGGAGAGCATCTTTCCCTGATGCTGGGAAGGATTGAGGGTAGAAGAGGGCAACAGAGGATGAGATGGTTGGATGGCATCATGGACTCAACGGACATATGTTTAAGCCAACTCCAGAATATAGTGAAGGACAGGGAAGCCTGGTATGCTGCAGTCCATGAGGTTGCAAAGAGTAGGACACAACTTAGCAACTAAACAACAAGCACCAAGTCTGGCTTTAAAAACCAGAGAATCAGAAGATTCTCAATCAGGCTGTAAAGTCACCCAAACAGACATTTCAGTGACTGCGAAAATCCAACACAAAATCATTAAATTTTCTCCTATAGTGATACCCCTGAACTTTAAGGAAATTGTAACGGTAAAATCGCGGCATTAAAAAGAGGGTGTTATTGATTCAAACAACAGGCCCTTCCCCCACAGCACTGTTTAACTCTGAGTAAATCTTGTTCTGTGAAATGGCCAGAGTTGTTACACAGGCTTATAGGGCAGTGATCTGTGCTTAGTGTTAGGTGTGTCCCCTTATCCCCTGGGGCCCCATCTCCCAGGATCAATGCAATTGTAGGTGTCTTTTTCTTTTTTTAGCTGATTTTTAAAATTTTAATTAATTAACTGATTATGGCGGTGCTGGGTCTTCACTGTTGCACTCCAGCTTTTTCTAATTGTGGCAAGTAGGGGCTACTCTTTGTTGTGCTGCGAGGGCTTCTCACTGAAGTGGCTTCTTGCTGTGGATTATGGGCTCTGGGTGAGTGAGCTTCAGCAGTTGTGGTGTATGGGCTGAATTGCTCCAAGGCATGTGGGATCTTCTCTGACCAGGGGTCAAACCTGTGTCTCCTGCATTGGCAGGCAGATTCTTAACCACTGGATGACCAGGGAAGTCCAGCGAGTAATTATCTTGATGAAAGCATCCAGGGGCTCTTGCTCTGCAAACTCAAAGCCTGGCTTTGCTGACATCGCAGTCATGGAGATTCTTTTCCTGATGCTCACTTACGATGTGTTGACTCTTTGTGACCCTATGGATGGTAGCCTGCCAGGCTCCTCTGTCCAAGAGATTCTCCAGGCAAGACTACTAGGGCTACCATGTCCCCCTCTAGGCGATCTTCCCCACCCAGGGATTGAACCTGCGTCTCTCGCATCTTTTATGCCTTCTGTATTGGCAGGCAGGTTCTTTACCACTAGCGCCACCTGGGAAGCCCTGATTGTTCTTCTAGTTCTTTGCAAGTTCTCTCCCATCAGAGCAAAGGAGTGTGAGATTAAAAAAAAAAAACAAAAACAGGGAAAATAAGCCTCTGATGGGTGGATGATGCATGAGGATGGAAACCAGTGCTTACGTGCAAGCAGCCCAGCCCATTAGAGCACCCCCACCTCAGCTTTCCTTGAAGCGGTGAATATTATTCAAACTCAGAGGTCACTGCCCAAGAAAGCAAACAGGACTTTTAATATGAACATTTCCTGTCTCAGCTGGAGACTTTTCTGTGTTATTTTATTTTCCTCTGGACATAAAACAGGAAGTAGAACTCAAAAATGCACAAGTCATCCAGGCAAATAACAGATCCAACTGAAGCCTCCGTCATGCTGAATTCTTACTGTCAGATTAATAAGACCATAATTATTGTCTTATTGTCTGACCATAATTCTTATGGTCAGATCAAATGTTAGAGACCACTTCAATTTCTGTTGGAGAGGTTCTGTCTTCTGAGCCATATTGGTCTGAAACAGCACCCTTTCCAAGAGCCCATGTGTTTCATCAACAGGTACCCACTAGATATTCCTTCTCTAGCTTCTGCTTAACAGATGGAGAAAGATTACTTACCCTAAAGGATACCTAACTTTGCTGAGAGCTATGAAGGTCACTGAGTATGTGTATGGACTTATATCAAGGCCATAAAGAAGGCTGACTGCTGAAGAGCTGATGCTTTCAAACTGTGATGCTGGAATAGACTCTTGAGAGTCCTTTGGACCCCAAGGAAATCAAACCAGTCAATCCTAAAGGAAATTAACCCTGAATTTTTATTGGAAGGACTATGCTGAAGCTGAAGCTCCAATATTTTGGCCCTTTGATGCAAAGAGCCAATTCATTGAAAAGAGTTGGGAGAGCATCTTTCCCTGATGCTGGGAAGGATTGAGGGTAGAAGAGGGCAACAGAGGATGAGATGGTTGGATGGCATCATGGACTCAACGGACATATGTTTAAGCCAACTCCAGAATATAGTGAGGACAGGGAAGCCTGGTATGCTGCAGTCCATGAGGTTGCAAAGAGTAGGACACAACTTAGCAACTAAACAACAAGCACCAAGTCTGGCTTTAAAAACCAGAGAATCAGAAGATTCTCAATCAGGCTGTGTGGCCACTGTCATGTATGAAATGCCTATTATAGTTGAGGTCCTGCAGAGACTGTGAAGAAGATGAAATAGGTCCCTTCAAGGATTTACCATCTTGTTAAAGAATCAGCAGACTCACTTGCATCAGATCCTCTCAATATTCTCTTGTATTAATTAGTGTTGCAAAAACTGAATCCATTCTAGGTTGGATAAGCAGAAAAAGGTATTTAGGAACAGATACCAAAAGACTCATGGAATTTCACAAGATTTGAACTTGGAGTTTTCACAGCCAGGAAGAACACATATGCACTCTTCCCAGCAGGTTACTCCAACAGAGACCCTGAGTAGCCATTTTTGAACACAAATCAAGGTCACCTTGTGGTGACCCATGAGGTGGTTCACGAGGACCTCTGTCCTACAGCCTCTGAAATCATGGGACCTCTCTGCTATACTCTATTACCTTGTCAGGAAATGACATGTTCCTTCTCTTTTAAATGGATGCCAGATTAGCCAAGTGCAAGTCAATCTGATCCTCAGATGTGAAGGAGAGGGGAAAGATTTCACTAACATTGAAGATTTAGGCTAAGCACTAGCATTAGGGAAGCACTAAAATTAAAGAACTCCTTATTGCAAAATTCATTCTTAAATTGAAGAAAGGAAGGAAAGCCACTAGACCCTTCAGGTATGACCTAAATCAAATCCTTTATGATTACACAGTGGAAGTGACAAATAAATTCAGGGTATTAGATCTGATAGACAGAGTGCTTGAAGGACTATGGACAGAGGTTTGTGACACTGTACAGGAGGCAGGGATCAAGACCATGCCCAAGGAAAAGAAATGCAAAAAGGCAAAACAGTTGTCTGAGGAGGCCTTACAAATAGCAGAGAAAAGAAGAGAAGCTAAAGGCAAAGGAGAGAAGGAAAGATATACCCATCTGAATGCAGAGTTCCAAAGAATAGCAAGGAGAGATAAAAAAGCCTTCATCAATGATCAGTGTGAAGAAATAGAGGAAAACAATAGAATGGGAAAGTCTAGAGATATCTTCAAGAAAATTAGAGATAGAGATACCAAGGGAACATTTCATGCAAAGTTGGGCACAGTAAAGGACAGAAATGGTATGGACCTAACAGAAGCAGAGAGATTAAGAAAAGGTGGCCAGAATACACAGAGAACTATACCAAAAAGGTCTTAATGACCCAGATAACCACAATGGTGTGATCACTCTCCTAGAGTCAGTCAATTCCAAGGGAAATCAACCCGAATATTCATTGGAAGGACAGATATTGAAGCTGAAGCTCCAGTTTTCTGGACACCTGACATGAAGAACTGACTCACTGGAAAAGCCCCTGATTTGGGAAATATTGAGGGCAGGAGGAGAAAGGGACGGCAGAGGATGAGGTGGTTGGATGGCATCACTCACTCAGTGGACATGAGTTTACACAAATGCTGGGAGATAGTGAAGGACAGGGAAGCCTGGTGTACTTCAGTCCAGCAACAAAGAGTCAGACATGGCTGAGGGACTGAACACCAATAATATTCTCAGCACAGCAGGGCCCAGGAAGGAAAATCTTGTTAACCAGTCAGAAGAAGAAGGTCTCCCTGTTTATGAGGGGGCTTCATCTTGGGGAGGCTCCACACTGTTACCTTCTCAGCCCAGTTTTGAACTGAGAAGGTTCAAACATATTTTTTGGTCAAGCATATTTTTTCAATATGTTTGACTTATTTAGGTGAAACATATTTTTTCCAAGAGAGAGGCAAACTGGACAGAGAAACATAAGACGGGCTGTCCCTGAGTGAGTGATCCTATGTTTTCTTTAAATGACCATTCAGGATCTCAGGTATAGTTTGAATGACTCTTCAACTGATTTCATTCATCTTTTTTTATTTTTTCCCCAACAAGAGAGAAGCTGTAGCTTATAATCACTCAGCCTTTATGTGGTTTGGTTTCTCCTGTCTGATAGCGAGGCCAGAGTATGTTTTCTTATTTTCCACCCACTTTCTTGGCCTCTCAAATTCTGCCTTCACATGGAAAGCTCTGTTATCTCAGGTGCACCAGAATATTCATGCTGTGTTGTGGAGGTTTCGGGGGGAGACACTTTGGTGATCCTATGTGCACGTCAGAAGCAGAGCTGGACTGGCAGCCAGGCCCTGAGCCTACCGGATACTTCTCAGTCTTAGCGGTCAGTGCAGCTGCTTTGCTGCAAAGGAAAATGAGAAGATGCCTATTCACTTTAGGCTGGTCAGACTAACACTGCTCTGCTTCCCCTTCACATGAAGCACGATGAGATAGAAAAGGTGCTCCAGAAACTCAGCCCTTCATCTTCATTAGGATCCTCATCCATTCATCTCTTACCTACCTGCCAGACACTGGAATAAAGAGGGGAAATGCCAAAATGCTGAAGCTTGTGGAAGAAGGAGAGGAGCTTGACCTGTGGGCAAAGTGCTTGTGCATGTGCTGAGTCACTTCAGTCGTGTCCAACTCTGTGCGCGACTATGGACTGTAGCCTACAGGCTCCTCTGTCCTTAGGATTCTCCAGGCAAGAACACTAGAGTGAGTAGCCATGCCCTCCTCTAGGGGGTCGTCTCAACACAGGGACCTAGTCCACATTTCTTAGGTCTCCTACACTGGCAGGTGGGTTTTTTACTCCTAGCACCACCTGGGAAACCCATGTGGACAATGGTCTGGTGGTAACGAAAGGGCAAAGCCATCGCAATCTTCTAAGTAAAAATAATAAAAAAGAATGAAAGGATCCCAAACAGAAACCTCTTCCCTTCCTCCAAAACAATTTTGATCATTCTCCTTCCAAATGCCCACCTCTCACTAGCATACACACTCTCTTGCACATACCTCCTGACCACCCCTGGGCTCAGAATTTCACAGGGACAGGGATGGGGGAGGGAAAGAGGAAGAAGAAGAGAAAAGAAGGAGACAAAGGGCCTCAGCTTCATGTAGGGCTCACAACCCTGGAGAAGGGGAAATCCCACCCCACCCCTCCTCTTGTTTCTCCCTTCTCACACTCAAAAGTGCTTCTGACCTGGAAAGAACACAGACCTCCTGCCTTCACCTCAGGTTACATGAGACTGTATCACACTGTTCCTGAAAGGTGTGGGCTGTGCCACTCGCTACCCAAAAGCCAATAAACAGGCCGGGTTGGTAGAAAGGAATGTTTGCTATATTTCAGATGCCAGCAACTGGTGGGGAAGGTGGGCATCTGTCCAAAGGCCACCCCCACCTCCCCCCGCCGCCCCCGCCACTACTGGCGACCAGTGGGGCAGGAGCTTTCATAGACAAAAGAGGCACTACATGCAGAAACAGCAGTCAGCTCGACAGTCAGGCAGCGCTGGGGGCCAGCGTGAGGAATTCCGCCCATGGCAAAGGTCACGAGGAAGGAAGCTTGGCATACGCAAAGGCGTGATCAAGCCTCAGGAAAGCCCCTGTTCCCAAGTATCTACCCCCAAAACCAGAGTATTTTACGGGGAACTCTCCCCCATAACCATTTCTCTCGGAGAAGGAATTAACTTGCAGCTCCAGTTAATAAAAATTCTTGGGCGTGACAAGAGTGTTTCAGCTTACGAACTCTGAAGGTTATCTAGCCTGCCTGTATAGGTTTGTCCGGCTCCATGTGATTGTTTACAACCTCCCAACTGTGAGAGACATGGGATGCTTTAAAACTTTCTACATACAGACTCTTTTAAGAAGTTAGAAGATCATTAGTATAGTATTACTGGGCTGATTAGGAATTATATTGGTGAAGGGTTTTTTCATTTGTCCTGCCAATAATTACTGCCAATTCCCTGCCCTGGGTGTGACAAGGGTGTCTCAGGTCAAACCTCTCTGCTGACAGACTAGCTTGTGTGACAACCTCTCAACCATAAACAGCACAGAGAGTTTGGAGTATTAGCATAGGGCTTTTCTCATTTGATTGCCGCCAGGCCTCCATATCCTTAGGCCCCTGGGAATATATTAATCAATGTATTTGGAATATAGAAAAGGAAATATAGTAGTTTTTGATGTTAGTACTACTAGACTTTTTGAATTAATGAATTCTCTCTTTTGTTATAGACCACTGTACTTTGTTATAAATCACTGTGTCCTTGCTATGCAAAAATGTAACTTTATCACTATCTTAAGACTAAATAGATTTCAAGGGAAACATTGGTGAAGGGTTTTTATTTGTTGGGCTGATGTTTGCTGCTAAATCTCCATATTCCCTGTCCTTATAATAAATACAACTAGCATATAGGAGAAATAAGTATTAATCTTTAAGATTAATCATGTTAAACCTTAGGTTAAGTAAATTCCTTTCCTAGTTGTAACTCACTACACCCTCACCCTATAGGAATGCAACTTTATTTAGAGTGTGGCGCCTGATTTAAGAAAAAATCACCCCTGGAAAAATAAGTTTTCTGGTTAACTAACTGGTATCAGAAAGGGCCATAAAATGTCAGCAGACCTCATGGTCAGAAGATGATGTAAAAACCCATAAGACCTTTGTATAATTTTACATGAAGCACCTGATTGTGACAAGGGTCAGGTCTGCTGACCCCTGCGTGACTCTGTATTCATCACTATGTATAACAAAAGGTATAAAAACAAACCTGAAAAATAAAGAAGGGGGTCAGTTTCTGGAAAGACTGATTCCCCCGTGTCGTTTCTTTCTCGCTCCCCGTTTTCCTGGCTGAACTCCCATCTGATATGGGGGTACGCACCAAGCCTACTAACTCTGCCTGGGCTTCTAAGATCAGACCGGGGAGGCCCCAAAGAGGCCTGTGGCCTACGTAGGTGGTGATTAGTATTCTACTTGAACCAGTTATTCAGCCTCTTTTTCTCCACTAATTTTCCTACTACACTATCTGTTTCTAATCTCCCTCTATATCTGTAATTAAATAAGTTTTTTCTAGGATGCCTACTCTGTCCCTACCTTTGAATCATCCTAGATCCACCAGGGCTGGACCCCGGCAAGTCAGCTTCCAGGTGATCATTGCTGGGCTGACCATCATCATCTTCATTGTTTTAGGCACAGTTAGTCTTCAGTTCCAGGGTCTGTTTATTCCCATTTCTTTGAGGCCAGTTCTCAGGATTGTGGCAGCTTATGTCAGTATGACAAAGCCTTTGACTATGTGGATCACAACAAACTGTGAAAAATACTTAAAAAGATGGGAATACCAGACCAGCTTACCCATCTCCTGAGACTGTATGCAGGTAAAGAAGCAACAGTTGGAACCAAACATGGAACAACAAACAGGTTCTAGATTGGGAAAGCAGTACATCAGGACTGTATATTGTCACCCTGCTTATTTAACTTATATGTAGATTACATCATGCGAAATGTCAGGTGGGATGAACCACAAGCTGGAATCAAGATTTCCAGGAGAAATATCAACAATCTCAGTTATGCAGATGACATCATCCTTATGGCAGAAAGTGAAGAGGAACTGAAAGTGAAAGATAAGAGTGAAAAAGTTGGCTTAAAACTCAAGATTCAAAAAAAGAAAATCATGGCATCCAGTTCCATCACTTCATGGCAAATATATGGGGGAACAATGGAAACAATGACAGATTTCATTTTGGGGGGCTCCAAAATCACTGCTGATGGTGACTGCAGCTTGCTCCTTGGAAGAAAAACTGTGACCAACCTAAACAACATATTAAAAAGAATAGATATTACTCTGCTGACAAAAGTCCATCTAGTCAAAGCTAGGGTTTTGCTGATAGTCATGTGTGGTTGTGAGAGTTGGACCGTAAAGAAAGCTGAGCACTGAAGAACTGGTGCTTCTGATCTGTGTTGTTGGAGAAGACTTTTGAGAGTCTCTAGGACGGCAAGGAGATCCAACCAATCACTCCTAAAGGAAATTAGTCCTGAATATTCATTAGAAGGACTGATGCTGAAGCTGAAGCTCCAATAGTTTGGCCACCTGATGGGAAGAGCTGATTCATTAGAAAAGACCCTGATGCTGGGACACATTGAAGGCTGGGAAAGAAGAAGGGGATGATAAAGGATGAGATGGTTGGATGGCACCACCGACTCAATGGACATGAGTTTGAGCAAGCTCCAGGAGTTGTTGGTGGACAGGGAAGCCTGGCGTGCTGCGGTTCATGGGGTCGCAAAGATTTGGACACGACTGAGTGGCTGAACTGAACTGATGTCATAGGTACGGTGTGGTCATCATGTAGTTAACTTCTTCCACTTGGTGTTTCAGTATCTGTAAGTCAGCTGGCAGGATATGGCTCAGAGTATTATCTGTAGCCCTTGAGAAGAGCTAGAGCATGGACTCATTAACTATGCTTAATGAGTACATCATTATTTGGTCTCCTTTGACTTTTCCTTTGTTTTCACTTGTTCTAACTTTTCTGATTAAACGTACTCTTTGACTAAACTTTTCCACAGACAAGGCAGGCTGAGGACGTGGGGGCATTGCAGCAAGGACCACGGGGTCCCGCTCCGTTTTAACATGCCGCACCCCAGGCTGCTGGCAGGGACATCTGAGTGGCTCTTCTCCCACTGCCCTGAAGCTGGAGCTTCCTTGTAAGTGGCTGGAAGAGTAACTGGTGCAAAAGAGATTCATAGATTTGATGTGCTGTCCTTGTCTCCTCATAGTTCCCCTCTGGGGACATTATCCCATCTGAGATTATAATAGAAGAACGAGTCAAGAAAGAACATGGAGAGGGAAGTCTCTAGTCACCCAGGAATGCTTGCTAATGTCACCCCAATGGTCCCCAGTTAAGTGCACGTGCATCAGGGATCTCTACCATGATTTCTAAAGCAGGCCTGCCCCAAACCCTGGAATCCACGTGGGTGATCCTGAGGGACTCCAGGCAGGCCTTTCAGCTGCTATCTGCCTGATTCTGAAGGGTATGTATCCAGCCATGAGGGAGAAATGAAGACTGGGAATATCCAGTTTGTATAAAGTGCCTCCGTTTTCTGATTCTAGACCTTGTTCACTCTTGCCCTCTTTACATCAAGAAATCAATGTCTTTCCCATCTCATCCTTGTTGCTAGGAAAAGAGCTTGTGGGATTATTTACCTGCTGGGTCCTTTCACCTAGACTTTGGCCTTTGTGCAGGTGAAGCTCGTATGTTCTTTGTCATCCACAATCCCCTCAGAAGCTGGACATCCTGAGGTAGACAAGAGGCAGTTTTTTGGGACAGACTAGAGGTACAGGTTGTTTGGAATGGACAGAGAAGCATGGGTTGTTTGGAGAAGAGGGCTGAGAGAAGCAAGGAAGGGAACAGAGGGCAGATCTGTGTGTAGGCTACAGTCCAACTCAAGAAAGTAGCCCCTGCCTTCTATCCCAGGGTTACATTGCAACAAAATAACTGTGGCTGTAAAAGTATCCAGTTCTCCTTTCCTCCTTCACTACTTCCCTGGACAATTTACCTGTGATTTCTAATATGTGACTTTACGTATTTGAAGGAAACATTCTTTAGAGTTCAAAATCTTAATCATACATAGATTTCATCTTATAGTTTTCCTCCTAGACTTGAAAGTAAAAATTTGTGGCATTAATTTCTATATTATGTAGAAAACAGTCTGTCCCATAAAAGCAATATCAGGCTATCATTTTAAAAATAAACTTACTGCCTTACTTCAAAATCAATACACAATTTTTGAAAGCACTTAATATGTTGGAGATATCTCCAACCTTCCTTCATTGTCTTAAATATCTGTTTGGTTGTCTCCCTGCAGACATCCACTAAATATATGGTTTATTTTGGGTAACTGATTATAGGAAACTTTTTCATATATCCACCAAATGACATGTTTAATCACATCTTCTTTTCAACTTTAAAGAACCAAATAATTTCCTTATCTTGACATGATTTATCATTTGAGCATGAGCCAGAGACCTCAGAGGATGTTATCTACGGCTCCTTCACATGAAGGGCCCTTATCAAGCAAGCAAAGTTTACAATCGCAGCAAGAGCATAGAAGGAAAACAAATGGTCTGGTCAATAGTTCTCCATGTGAGACTTTTTCAAAGGATCTTATCTAGAAGCCTTTTTCCAGAAAGCTCACAGCAGATGTGATTTTTCATTAACTGCAGAGCTATGTGATGGGTGTAATGTTTTGAATGCTTTTCTCTTTTCACTGGCTATCAGCTAAGGCTCTTATTTTATTTCTTGTTGGATATAAGTTAAAATTTTCTCCCATGACCTCAAAGCCTTTGTTGCTCAAGACTTTTTCTCATTACTGATGGTTTTGATTAGAAACTAAAAGACTGTGATGAAAAAGTCACCTTCTCCACCATCCTTCCTGCTTCCCTGGAATCTGATGACCAGCCAGAGGGTATCCCACACATATCTTTTCCCTATGGGGAAACTGATGTGGAAAGATTACATGAAGGATCTGTTAGTGGAGGCAGAGCATTGACCAGAAGCAAGGCTAGCAGAACATGGTGCACTGAGAGGAGCTAGATTTTTCTTTGCATAGGAAAGTAAATTTCACATAATTTAATATCTTTCATATACAGTTTCACTGCCAAGGCACCCAGGAAAGGATTATAAATTCAATTTCAATCAAAATGTTAAGAACTTTTATTAATATTTAGAAAAGTGCAAAAATTATAAATTCAGAGCTTCCTGGATTACTACAAAGTAAAGACAGCCATGTGACCACTTCCTAGTTCAATAAATTGAAAGCTACTGAACCCCAGAAAGACCCTTACTCTCCTTCCCAAAATTATACTATAATCCTTCCACTACTCTGATCTCTAACACAAGAGGCTGTCTGTTTTTGAGCTTTGTATAAATGGATTGGGCTTCCCTTGTATCTTGGATAGTAAAGAGCCTGCCTGCAGTGTAGGAGACCCAGGTTTGATCCTTGAGTCAAGAAGGTCCCCTGGAGAAGGAAATGGCAACCCACTGCAGTATTCCTGCCTGGATAATTCCATGGGCAGAGGAGCCTGGTAGACTACAGTCCATGGGGTCGCAAAAAGTTGGACATGACTGAGTGAATGACACACACATGAATGGATTATATGGCATGTATTTTCTGTGTCTTCTATTTCTCAATACATTTGCAACTTTTATCCAAATTGTTGCGTGAAACAGTTCAATCATTTTAGTTGCTGTGTGTATTCCATTCTATTGATATACCAAGTTTATCCATTCTACCACTGATAAGTATCTGGATTGCTTGCAGTTTTTGGTGATTATGAATAGTGCTTCTGTGAATATTCTTATACATATTTTTTGCTGTACCTGTGCACATATTTCTTGCAGGTATGTACTGAGGTGTGCAGCAGCCAGGTATATATATGTAGTGTATACTGTCAAAGTTTACTAAAATGGTTAACCAAAATATACCAATATGTACTAATAGATCTGGATTTATACGAGAGGTCCTATTGTTCCATATGTTTGTCATTTCTTAACATTTTCAGATTTAAATTTTGGCCCTTCTGGGAATTCCTTGGTGGTCCAGTGGTTAGGACTCCAAGCTTCCACTGCAGTGAAGTTAGGTTCTATCCCTGGCCAGCAAACTAAGATCCTACATGCTGTTTGGCATGGCCAAAAAATAAAATGAATAAATAAATAAATGTTAGCCCTTCTAGTGAGTGTGGTGGTTACTCATTGTGGTTTAAGTTTTCTTGATTGCTAATGAAACTGAGCACCTCTTCATACATCTTGTGGACATTTAGATACCATTTTTTGCAGTGTCTGTCCAAACTTCTTGCCCATTTTGCAACAGAGTATCTGACACTTTCTTTGTGATTTATATATTCTTTACATACTCTGGAATATGCGTTTTTTTCAGACATATGTGTTGCATATGTCTTTTTCCACTTACTTCCACTTGATATTTTAAATGGCCTTAATAGTATATCTGATGGGCAGTTTTTTAATTTTCATCTAGCCTAATTTATCAGATAAATAGCTATTAAAGTAAAAATTATTTGTAGAGATAGAAATAATACATCATAAAAAAATGTTCAACAAACAAGATATTTTGTTTCCCAATTTGTTGCAACTAATAATGTAATTTCAAAAAAAAGAAAACAAAAAAACAAAAGCAGAATTAAAAGGGAGCTTTAGAGAACCTATAGCCTTTTCTCAGTAACTGAACTGAAGCACAGAAACTCACTGTACACTGCGTGTAAGAGACACAATTTAGATATAACCATACTGAAAGGGACTTTTGCAAATCCCCTGGGCAGCCAGCAAATCAAACCAGTCAATCCTAAAGTAAATCAACCCTGAGTATTCATTGGAAGGACTGAGGCGGAAGCTGAAGTTCCAGTACTTTGGTTACCGGAGGCAAAGAGCTGACACACTGGAAAAGACTAATGCTGGGAAAGATTGAGGGCAGGAGGAGAAGGGGATGACAAGGATGAGATGGTTGGATGGCATGATTGACTCAATTGCTATGAGTTTGAGCAAACTCTGAGAGATAGTGAAGGACAGGAATGCCTTGCATGCTGCAGTCCATGGGATCTCAAAGAGGAGGACACGACCAAGCGACTGAGCAACAGCTGAAAGTTATAAATAAAAGGATGAAAAAGGTATGTAATCCAAACACTAATCCGAAGAAAGCTGGATTTTAAATACTGAATCAGTCTGGCAATCCAGAGATAGAATCCAACTTGTCACGGCGCATTTTCTTTTTTACAAATTAATGTATTCAATTCACTAAAGTTTTGTTAAAGTTTTTCTTTTTCATCTATGTTTAGGTGAGATATCTGTCTATGATTTTTTTTCTTGTAATTATTTTGTTAGGTTTTAGTATCAGGACAATATTATTCTTATAAAATAGCATGGAAGGTTTTATTCCCTTTAATTTTTTAGAAAATTTTGTGATAAACTGGTAATATTACTTCCTTAAATATTTAATATAATTCACCAATGATAGCCTCTGGGCCTGGAGTTTTCTTTGTGGAAGTTTTTAACCAATAATCTGTTTACTTAATAGATAAAGAGGCAGGCTAGCTATTGTTCTTTGGATGCGATTTGATAGTTTGTGTCTTTTATAAAATGTGTCTGCTTCATCTAAATTATGAATATTATCAGTGTAAAATGTTTAATAATAGTATTGATTATAATTTCCTGTCTGTAGGGTCTGTAGGGATAGTCTTTTTTTTTTTTTCTCTCTGCAATTGACAATCTGCTTTCTGACTCTCTTCCCTGTCGGTCTAAAGAAATTATCAATTTTATTTTCTGATTCTTTCAAAGAACCAGATTTTGCATTAATTGGTTGTTTTCTCTATTATTTTCTGCTTCTTTTACTGATTTATGCTTTTGTTCTATATATAACTAAAAATTAAGAATTCTGCTACTTTATTATTTGTTCAGTATGGAAAACCTAACTCTTGTGATTTCTTATAGATCGTGGGAGACACAAAATTTAGTGCAAAGTCTCAACATCATCAACTGAAAAGTGAAAATTTCAGTTAACAAAGGAAATGAGTAACATATGATCATAAATTATAATATCTTACACTTGATCTACTGTTGTGATAAGTTAATAAATACAGTGATATTAGGGTTAGTTAATTTAAAACATACACAGCACTTTTTAAACTCCCTAAAACTTTACAAAGTAATATCATTTTTTCCCATTTTATGGACAAGAAAGCAAAAAGTCAGAGCAGTTTATAGTGCTACACATTAGAAAGTAGCCGATTGAGTTGTGAACCAGTGCTCTTAAATACTATTTTTTATCACTTATAAACCAAAATCACTTGAGGTCTAAGGTAACGCAAACAATTAAGGGACTCTATTCTTCTTTTCAAGCCTGTAGACAGCACATCTGTTAACAACATGGTTACTGAATATTTTAAGCCCCGTGTTGAGACCTACCACTCGGAATAAAAGATCCCTTTCGAAATATTACTGCTCATTGATAATGCACCTGGTCACCCAAGAGCTCTGATGGAAACGCGGGAGATTCGTGATGTTTTCATGTCTGCCGACATGGCATCTGTCCTGCAGTCCATGGATCAAGGAATAATTTCAGCTTTCAAGTCTTTCACTTAAGAAATACATTTCATGAGGCTGCCATACATAGTGATTCTTCTGATGAATCTGGGCAAAGTAAATTTAAAATATTCTGGAAAGGATTCACCATCCTAGAGCCAGTAAGAACATTCTCAATTCATGGGAAGAGGCCAAAATGTCAACATTAACGGGAGTTTGGAAGAAGTGGATTCCAGCCCTCATGGATGGCTTTGAGGGGTTCAAGGCTTCAGCAGAGGAGGTAACTGTGGCTGTACTGGGTTGGAAACAGCAGGAGAAGTAGGAGTGGAAGTTGAGGTCGTCCCTGAATTCCTGCAAACGCGAGATGAAAGTTGAGTAGGTGAGGAGTTGCTTCATATGGGTGAGCCAAGAAAGGGGTTTCTTGAGATGCAGTCTAATCCTGGTGAAGGTGATATGATGATTGTTGAAATGACAGCGAAGGATTCAGAATATGACATAAATTCAGTTGATTTGAGAGGATTGACTCAAATTTTGAAAGAAGTTCTACTGTTAGTAAAACACTATAAAAAAGCACGGCGTTATAGGTAAATTTTTGATCATCTGAGATACCAGGGAAGCCCCACTTTCACTTTTCACTTTCTACTGTGGGTAAACCACTGTCTAAAAGCAGTGCATACTACAGAGAAACTGCTTGTGAAATGATTGTTGAAATGACACCGAAGGATTCAGAATATGACATAAATTCAGTTGATTTGAGAGGATTGACTCAAATTTTGAAAGAAGTTCTACTGTTAGTAAAACACTATAAAAAAGCACGGCGTTATAGGTAAATTTTTGATCATCTGAGATACCAGGGAAGCCCCACTTTCACTTTTCACTTTCTACTGTGGGTAAACCACTGTCTAAAAGCAGTGCATACTACAGAGAAACTGCTTGTGAAAAAAAGCTTTAATAGGTGTAACAAACTTTATCGTTGTCTTATTTTAAGGAATCATTATAGTGACCCCAGTCTTCAGCAACCACCACCCTAATTAGTTAGCAGCCATCAAGACTGAGGCAAGGTCTTCCATTAGTGAAAAGATTATGACTCACCAAAGTCTCAGTTGGTAGTAAGCATTTTTTATAACAGTAAAGTACTTTAAAAAAATTATGTACCTTTTTTAGACATAATGCCATTGGACTACAGAATAGTATAAGCACAACATTTATATGCACTGCAAAGCCAAAAATGCATGTAACAAATTTTATTACAGTGTTCAGTTTACTGGGATGGTCTGGAACCAGACCCACAACATCCCCAGGGAAGCTTGAATATCTTAAAAGTTTAATCAGAAGAAAAAGAAAAAAAACCCTGTAATTGTGTGTGGTGATGAGTGTTAATTAAACTTATTATAGTGACCATCTGTCAGCATATACAAATATTGAATCATGATGTATATCTGCAACTAACATTCTGTTGTAAGACTATTATACCTCAATTTAAAAAACAGTTCTTCTCTCTTCTATAACTACACCAGGCTTTTCCCTCCTCTCAGATATATCACTACTTTTTCCTTTTTATTCTTCACCTGGTAGCCACCAGAAGCTATTTCTAGGTAAGATATCTTGGTATGTCTTCTTTCTCAAACTGTGTTAAAATAATCCTCATTTCAATTTTTTAACAAATTGTTGAAAATCTTTTGGACCAAATAAAACATATTTATTGACAACTTTATCTTACTGGTTTACTTTTGAAATTTGAATTGAGTTGAACTGGATTATTTGTGTTTATGTTACAAATAAAATCTAATAATGTAATAGTACATTTTCTATTCTTCAGCTTCCTCCATTGACTTTAATATGTGTGGGTGTGTATATACAGCATTATGTGTAATATAATATATATTGCATATATGCTGCTGCTGCTTAGTTGCTTGTGTCTGACTCTTTGCGACCCCATGGACTGTAGCCCCCAGGCTCCTCTGTCCATGGGGATTCTCCAGGCAATGCTGGAGCAGGTGCCATGCCCTCCTCCAGTAGATCTTCCCAGCCCAGGTCTCCCACATTGCAGGCAGATTTTTCACCTTCTGAGCCACCAGGGAAGCCCAAGAATACTGGCGTGGGTAGCCTATCCTTTCTCCAAGGAATCTTCTTGAACAAGGAATCGAACCAGGGTCTCCTGCATTGCTGGTGGATTATTCATCAGCTGAGCTACCAGGGAGCCCCATCATATGTGTGTGTATAAAATCAAACATATATATATATAAATATAATCAATTTTAGAATACATATTTTTGGTAAATAAGGATATACCTACAGTCTTTGTTTCACAGTCTCCAAGTATTAGTGGATCCAGGACAGAACATGGAAGATATCTTAGTTATCTATTGTAATTTTATCTACTGTTTGTTATTTTGTATTTCCTTTATACCTGGATAAATATGTGGCCTGAAAATCTTTACTGTAAATTGAAGATGATAATCTGATATCTATGCATTGGGGAGATTTAAAATGCCTGTGTTGTTCTGTGCTTAGTCACTCAGTCCTCTCCAACTTTTTGTGACCCCATGGACTGTAGCCTACCAGGCTCCTATGTCCATGGGATTCTCCTGGCAAGAATACTGGAGTGGATCCCATGCCCTCCTCCAGGGAATCTTCTCCACCCAGGAGACAGAACCCATGTCTCCTACATTGCAGGCAAATTCTTTGCCTTCTGAGCCACCAGGGAAGCCCATGAATACTGGAGTGGGTAGGCTATCGCTTCTCCAGGGTATCTTCTCAACCCAGGAATCAAACTGGGGTTGCTTGCATTGCAGGTGGGGTTCTTTACCAGCTGAGCTACCAGGGAAGCCCTCAAAATGCCTTCCCCACCCCCCTACCTCTTGGCTGTGTTCCTTTGTTGAATATGTATGTTAGACGGTCTTTCCCTGTGTCAAGACTTGCCTGGGGAAATGGAACTTAGGAGGAGGTGTGTCTCCTGCACTGCAGGCTCTGAGCTGCCAGGGAATCCCAGGAATGCAGTAGCTGTGTGAAATTCAGGGATTTAACCTCTTAAGCAGGCTTCCTTGGTGGCTCAGAGGTTAAAGCGTCTGCCTGGAATGCAGGAGAACCACCAAATATACTCTTCCTTCCTAAGAGAATTCCATAAGCCTTTTAGCTCTGACACAGCCCAGTGTTTCTTTGTTTGGTCTCTGGTCTGTATTAACCCCTGTCATCACCCCTCTCCCACAGGTGATTCTGCAACAGCGCTGGACCATCTTTGCATCTCGGCCGCAAGGAGAACACTGCCCCAAGCCTCTAAAGCTGGCAGGTCAAATATGAGAACCACAGAGACTCGGTTACTCCTCCAGGGAAGAGGTTTCTCAGGATGTCAGGCACAACTGCCTCCCAGAAGCCCTTGTAAACAGTCAGCCCATTTTGTTATATTAGTCCTGCCACAGCGCTGAGGATGTGCCAGGGGTACAATCGCATCCGACAGAATATAGCTGCTAGAACCCTTGGTCTGGCAGTTTTAAGAGGGGACTCTCCTGATTAAAACCCTCCTTCTCGGGACAATCTCTAAGATGCCACCTACATGCTTTGCCTGAGGGAGTCCCCAAGGGTCTATCCATCCTCCTTTTCCCTTCCTTTGTTAGCTGTGAAGAAAGAGCTAAGATGAGTGAGTCAGATACAGAGAGAAATTATCACATGTATCAGTGTGTGTTCCCTTCTGAGAACAAACATAAGAAAAATTAACCTGTTGTTTGGCTATGCAAGTTATATTTTTAATCAGTTCCCTACAATGTGTTTTAGCTAAAAACTAATAACTCATCATTAGGGTGCTACCCAAGGGTATTAAGCTACCATGGAAACAGCCTGTAATATGAGACAATCTTTCATTTTCCTTCAGAGGTAGCATTTCATCAGATGCCTTAACAGAACATTCAGCATTTGGATGGAAAAAGAAAAATATTTTGCATCTATACTTACATGTATGGGTGTGTATATATATTGTCAGAGGGAGATATCTATATATCTAAATCTATATCTATATGGCACAGTTAACAAGCTATCTCTAATAAAGCATCTGCTGATCAGATGCCATTCTCTAGACAAGCTCCTCTGTATCCTGTCTTCCTACAGCAAAGGGACAATCCTCACGTGTCTGCCTTACCAAGTATGTTAGTCACTCAGTCATGTCTGACTCTTTGTGACCTTATGGACTGTAGCCTGTCAGGCTCCTCTGTCCATGGGATTCTCCAGGCAAGAATGCTGGAGTGGGTTGCCACACCCTCCTCTAGGGGATCTTCCTGACCCAGGGGTCAAATCTGGATCTCCTGCATTGCAGGCAGATTCTTTACCATTTGAGCCAGCAGAGAAGCCCTCTAACATGATTAATGATTAAGACAAGCTCCACACCCAAGAACCCGACAGATGGAGGCTCGCCTCGACTTAAAATGGAAGGGAATGCAGAAGACGCAGGTCCCTCCCTGCCTCTGACCCTCTGGCATTTGGCAGCAGGAGCCCCAGATGGGTTGGCAGCTGGCGCCTGCAGCTAAGGTGTGGGCAGTGTGGTGTGAGCAAGGCAGTGTCCTGCTCAGAGGCAGTGAACGCAGAGCAGCACAGAGGTGGAGCTGATGGAAGCCCCAGGAGCCCATACAAGAGATTCCTGAATTCAGGGTCTCCTGCAAGATGTTATCTTCTTGGTGATTCCCTGGTCACGGGAGCAAAAACCGGATTTGCTAACCCACTTTGCAAGAGCTAACCTCAAGAAATTCTAGGCATCGTAGCAATTAAACCAATAGTGTAGCAATAAAACCAATATTGTCAGACTTCCAGCAGCAACTGGCAGAGTAGGCAAAAGGTCTTGCTCTTCTCTCAAATAATGCGTTCATCTATGTAATCTTGAGCTTGAGATAGATGAATGCAAAAATCCTCAATCAAAAAACACATGTGGGCAATCAGGTTCTTTCCTGTGTGATGATACCCTGAGGGGTCAATGTGATCAACCTCATTGTACGAGCTTGCGTGATTAGGCACTCAGTCATGTCCGATTCTGTGAGACCCTTTGGACTGTAGCCTGCCAGGCTCATCTGTCCATGGAATTTTTCTGGCAAGAATACTGGAGTGGGTTGCCATTTCCTCCTCCAAGGGAAGGGATCTTCCGGACCCAAGGATTGAACCCTCATCTCCTGTGTCTCCTGCATTGCAGGCAGATTTGTTAACACTGAGCCATCATGGAAAACCCCATCATAGTAACTTAAGTAACCACAAGTGCTGAGCAGTGACCACAGAATCAAAAGTTTGGATATTTTATTCCAACCCAATCAATTGTCCCCCAAACAGGGACAGATGCCTGTCCATGTCTCAAGGCATTAGCCTTAGATATAGTCTGTGATGGTCGTTTATAAGCTTCCCAGCCCAGAGTCCTCTCTCCCTTTCTTTGAAGCCCCCATATATCTGATCACTAGTATTCATTTGGCCTTTATCAAATGTGCCACCACTGTGATGGGGGAGGAGGTACAGGTGGAGATTGAGTTGTCAGAGAAACTCTCTCTAAAGAAATGAATTTTTGAACAGAATCTAAAAAAAGAGAGTCAGCAAGGCAAAAAATATGTCAGGAAGATATTCTGTTCTCTCTTTAGAGAGAAGATCTCTCTAAAGAGATGCCTATCTTATCATAGGGAGCAGAAAAGGCAAAGGTTTTGAGGTGGGGGTAATCTCAATTCCCAAGGAAATAAAGCGCGGCTAGAGGGAGGTGGGTGAGGGAAAGAGTGAAATGTGGGTCTGCTTGTACAGGGCCCTGGGGTCTTCCATCAATGGGCTCGATTTGTTCTAAATGGAAGCATTGGGTGGGGGGGAGTTATTAAGTAAGAGAAAGGCTGATCTGATTTACTTTTCTAAAAGGTCTCATTAAATGCTGGAAGTGACCCCTGCTCGGGACTCATTGCCGTCCTCTCTTAGATCCCTTGCACACTGTCTCTGCTTCTTAAGTCCTGGCCATACCAAGTGGTCAGCAGGTCCTAGAGACAGAAACCAAGGTCAACTGCAGAATTAAAAAGCACCGCTTCTATCCATGGCTTGTTGCGTTGCCAAGATAATGAAACAGTAATACATAGGACTAATGTTGAAGCTGAGACTCCAATACTTTGGCCACCTGATGCGCAGAGCTGGCTCATTTGAAAAGACTCTGATGCTGGGAAAGATTGAAGGCTGGAGGAGAAGGGGATGCCAGAGGATAAGATGGCTGGATGGCGTCACTGACACAATGGGCATGGGTTTGGGTGGACTCTGGGAGTTGGTGATGGACAGGGAGGCCTGGTGTGCTGTGATTCATGAGGTCGCAAAGAGTCGGACACGACTGAGCCACTGAACTGAATACATAGTATATATCTTACAAAGTATATGCCTTACAAAAGAAACCTACTTCAGCCTTCCTTTTTAAACAATTTTCTTAATTTTGCACTTAAAGAAACATTTCTGCTATAATTGCCAATGCTTTTTTCTTCTTAATATAATGTACTTTATAATTAAGAAAGTATATCAAACATTAAAAGACATTAGATCAAAACATGCATGCCATCTGAGCTTACTTGGAATGGAAACAATTTTAATTGATGCAATTTGCAGCCATTTAAATATTTCATATTTGGTTATTAACACTGCAGGGAGAGAGCGGGTCTTCATGCTGATAGACCAACAGAAAAGGAAATGCTAGCTTTGTAACTTTCATTTTCTCAAGCCTAATTTGGCTTGGAGTTCACTGGGACTTGTGTAGGTTAGTGAACATCCTTAAAGAGCAGAGGACACAAAAATGATTTTTCATATTTAAACCCAACTATTAGCATCAGGAAAGAGCTAGAGCTTTGTTAAGGTAAAGGTTGCTTCTGTCTTAGTACTGTGTGAAAAATCTTTCCAATAGAGTCCCGACGTTTAGTGCTTGGATTTTATGATACGCACCGTAGGAGATGTGGGTGAATATATTCAATCAGCTGTTTAATTAGAGGACCCCAACCAGCAAAGAGAGGGCTTGTTGAGCTAAGCATTTTATGATTTCATTTTCTTGTTTCCAGCTCACAGTGGAGTCTGTGATGCTTTCTGATTTGCATGTCTAAATTTTTCCTTTGGGGAATAAAAGAGAAAGGTAGAAGAGGAATAAAGGAGGAGGGAAAAATGAATTGCTTTTTCACAACCACTATGGATGACTGTCGTTGTTTTTTTAATAGTTCAGACAAGAGCAGGAGAGGTTCTGGCTTGATATTGGGCAGGACTTTCTGTGTGCCACAAACAGTCCAGAGGGCTGTGAGGTCTTCCTGGGCAATCTTGACAAGCCTCTGTCCCTCTCTCTCTACATGGAAAGGTTAAAGATTAGGAAGTGGACAAGAAGACCATTCAGACTCGTTACATAGGAATTTTCAAAAAACCACCATGTAGAAACAATATTTGCCAGGCTTGCAAAATTTGCTTGAGCCCCATGTCCATTATCTTTTCTTATAGCCCCTTTCTCACTAGGAGGAAAAGCAAGCAGCTGCCTGCAACAGAAGCAGACAGAACTTTCTTATAAACACAGATCCTCATCAAAGCTGGAATGAAACGGAGAGCTAAGTGGGTAGCGTTGCATTTCTCATCAGGTCCTGTGCATATAAGTGCTTTTGCTCCAGGTCATTGGATCCTCAAAGATCCAACTTTTAGTCTGTTCTAGCCCCAACTGGTCAGGGCGAGAAAAGCTCCCAGCATAGTGAAGCCACTGCTCACGACCTCTGCCTAGAATCCCAGTGGACTTGGAGCCCCAGGCATTCTGCAGAAATGATATTCTCAGTGCCTTTCTTCCAAACCCCGTGGCTGACGGTTTCAGGGGAGAAGTCAGGAGAAATACTTTGGGTTTTCTAGCAGAAGACAGTAGTTATATCTGGAACAAAAATGAAAAGATAGTCTATGGGAGATAATTTCTTTCACCAGCTCAGTGAATCCCCGAGGAGCAAGCAGACACCCCCACACCCCACCTTAATGTTTTCCAGTTTGCTCACAAGCCAAGGGCACTGTTACATCTAATTCCAGCCCCTCTCCTGGTGTTCACTGCAGTTTACCCAGTTAAGTAATGGTTGAATCTTTGGGGGATAAGCCGTCCATCACTGGTGCCAGAGATGATACGAGCCAGCTTTGAGCACAGGAGGTTGACGGGACCTGTGCCTGGGGGAGGTCCTGCATGATCTGGTCCTACATCTGGACTTCTTTTGAGGAACAGTTGGAGGTTACAATTTACTAAAGTTTTTTCCCCCTCAATATCTTATTTAATTAAAGGTCTAAGGACATTATTTTTACTTTTTAAATAGTAAACTCTTTCCCATTTATTCACACACAATTTCCTATATGTTATTTTTCCATCTCTATTTAGGGAATATATGAAAATTCTCATTTTATCTTAGTCAATGTGCTGAACTGGAGTCATTTATTTTTATTCTTATTTTTTTGGAGCTACCTAGAATCACTCCAAATGTTGTGGAGTGCTCTCAAAGGGGAGTGGTCTAGATGTCGCAGATGGGACTTTTAGGGACTACCTGGTCTCATGACCGCTCCCCCATCGCCCACTCCTGTCAACACACACACATACACATTCACACGTCAGGGACAATCAGAGCCTGGACTTTTACAGGATCATTGCTGGAGGGCAAGTGAAAAAAGAACCAGAATTGTTGGATGGTGGCTTGTTAGGTAACCCCAAGGGGTAAACATTGGACCAAGAACCTTTTCTAAGGCTGAAGGTACTTATCGAACACTTCCTGACTTTTATTTAGACCCAGTGTGTGTGTGTGTGTGTGTGTGTGTGTGTGTGTGTGTGCGCGCGCGCGCGCGCGCGCGCACACGCGCACGCACTCGCGCACACCTGCACACTTAGTTGCTCAGTCATGTCCAACTCCTGGCAACCCCATGAACTATAGCACACCAGGCTCCTCTGTCCATGGGAATCTCCAGGGAGAAATCCTGGAGTGGGCTGCCATTTTCTCCAGGGGATCTTCCTGACCCAGGGATCAAACCTGAGTCTCCTATGTCTCCTACCTTGCAGGCAGATTTTTTTTACCCGCTGAGCCACTGGGGAAGCGCCTCCTCTATAGTATGTTGCTCCAAAGCCACGATAAAGAAGCAAGTAAGTTCTATGTATTCCTGGGAACTCTGTCCCGCCTGTGGTTTGGGGTTTGACAAGATGGGCCACCATTGCCAGAGAATCTCACAGCTTACGCTCATCTTCCAGCTTAACTCAGTTCCCTTTACCCCGACCCAATGAGATGGTAGCAGGTACAAGGCACTGTGCTGGTGAGAGACTCAGAGAAGACTCGTGCAAGATCCTATGCAAGTCTGGGACATGATAAAAAACGGCAACTCACTCCAGTGTTCTTGCCTGGAAAATTCCATGGATAGAGGAACCTGGCGGGCTATAGCCTATGGGATGCAAAGAGTCATACATGACTGAGCACAAGATACAGGAGGGGAAGGGAGGGGCTATGAAATAACAGAAGGCATACTCAGTCGTGTATCTTCTTATTCTTTCCTCATGCGTTGCCTGTGACATCACTGCACACCATTCTACAGATAAAGAAAAGGAGAAGCAGAGAGTCTAGCCCTCCCAAGGTATATGCCTATGAAGTTTCAGAATTCATTTGAATCTGGGTCTATCTGATCAGCGTTTAAGTTCATCACCTCTGTTACCTCTGAGTCACTGAGCTACACCCCTGCTGGGCCCGAATAGAGGAAGGTGACCTCTGAGGGAGTCCACCCAGAGCTATGGGTGGAGGGCTCTGGAAGTTGCCTTAATCAGGATAGGTTATAACATTCCTTGGTAACAAACTCTCAAGAGCTTAATACAACTAAGGTTTATTTTTGGTTCGTGCAAAGTTAGATGCCAGCCAGGTGACTCTCCAGGGGATCTGTCTGTGATGATCTATCTGGTGTTCTGTCATCTCAGCCTGCAGCCTCCCACTCTGGGAAAAAGAAGAAACACAGAAAACTCACACCCACTCTTGACTGTCTCCGGAAATGACTCGCTCACTTCTGCTCAGAGTCCACGGGTGTGACTAACTACACGGCCCTGCACAGCTGGCAGGAGTGATGGCAAGTGTTCTGATGTGCCCAGGAAGACAAGGAGGAAAGGACGAGGTGACCGCCAGCAAGTCTGCTCCCTCCTGCTTAGCTTGGAGTGGCCTGGGGCCTGGGAGACACTGGGGCTGCTCCCTTTCCTCCCTTTTCTGGGTCGCAGATACACTCAGTCACTGTTGCCAAGGAGCACACTCACTCTCAGCACCTTATGGGTACCAGCCAAGTGAAACTGGGAGTTAACCTAATAATCTAAATAATAAAGACCAAAGATTTGATACTTTCACTGACACAATCAGAGAATTGAGGCAAAGTAGTAAACATTCAGTTTCCTGGATCACTACTTAAATTAGACACTTTTCTTCACTAGTATAGCCTGGCCTCTCCATCAGCCAAAATAGTTCACCTATTCAGTCAACCCTCCGAGACCACCCACTCTTGTACCAGACGCTAGGACTGCAAGCTGGATTGGATATGGATATTGTGTTCATGGCCCCTGCCATATACTGGAGAAGATATGATGAATCATAAAGAGCTACCAACGAGGAGACCATGAGAGGTACCAGGAGGTCCAGCTGTAACAGGATGGCCACCTGGACATGCTGGTCTAGGCAGCATGCCCACAGCTGATTGGACCAGGGGTGGACACCCGACCTGAAGACTATAAGTGCTGTGAATTACAGCCCAGCTAGAAAACAGGAGCAGGGCCAGGGAGAAGGTGCCCTTGGCAGTTTGGAGTTCGGAACCTCAGAGATGAGCTAGCAGGAGGGCATGCCCAGGGGAGCTGGAATCACCACTGTGGTCCACAGGCACCTGGAAGTTAGACGCCGGGAGATGCTGAGAGAGAAGCAGACACTTCAAGAGAGGTCTGCTTCCCCCTGAAATTCAGCAAATGTCCCTCAGGTTTTGTTCCCAAGGGACTAGCTGTCTTGCTGTCTGCTTTCCCGGAAGAGCACAACACATAGGTAATGAGCCAGGCTCTGAGGTCGGACAGGCCCAGGTTCACATCTTAGCTTGGCACAGCGCTGGCTGTGATTGCACTTGCCTGACCTGTCTATGCCTCTGGCCCCTCATCTGTAAAATCATCACACAGCCTGTGACGATTAAACAAAGTAATACGTGGCACATAGAAAGCAGCACCAGACTGTTTCCAGCATCACTGTCATTTCCATGCGCTTTCCCATCACCCCACATACATCTTTGTAAAAACATGCCCTCTTCCCCTGGCTCTCTTCCGGGGGGAACTGAAGGAGTCTTTGTGTCTTATGACCCAAAGATCCTCAAGCAGCCCTTTGGTTTGGATTGAAAGAGTTTCTGAGGAGGCTGGGTTGCAGGGGGATCTGAGTTTCACATTCAGGTCCTGATCTTACCAGTTGTGGACATTTTTGTAAATTCTTAAGCTTTTCATGAGTTAGAGCACCAAGTAGATAGGTGATCTGAAAGATTTCTTCCAGGTTTAGCATTCTGTGATGCTAAACAAACTTCTGTTAGTGCATCATCTCTGTTACATTGTAAAAAAGACTTCTTACAGGGATTTTGAAAACCCAGCAGTGTAAGGAGTGACACGACTGTTATAGAGCCCTTAATCATTTACAAATAATCTTATTTATGTTTGATCACATCGAACTGAGGTTCAACAACTCTACAAAGGAAGGAAGGAAGGAACTCTTCTCATGTTTATTTTCCTGATCAAAAAAATAAGGGTTCATACAGTGTCTGTGATGTTTCAAAAGTCACAGGTTAAGATGTAACAAACTGTTAGCTTAAAACCCCAGTTTTCTGATTCCTATATGCACCCACTCACTAGGCTCTGCTCTCCTGCCTCCTAGTCTGGAAACTCAGACTGTGCCTGAGGTCCTGGTGCTACCAGACGGGCAGAAAGAGTGGGCAGTGCTCTGGGGGCTTTGGGATGCCACTAGAGGTGCTGGTTGTTTTTTTTTTCAATACTTATTTGATGCATCAGATCAAAGAAATAATTTGCAGCATGCCAGATCTTATTGCATCATGCAAGACCTTTACTGGGGAGCAGGAGCTCTCTAGTTGTGGCGCGTTGGCTCACTAGCTGTGGTGCTTGGGCTCCAGAGTACACGGCTCAGCAGTTGTGGCTTTGTTGCTCTGTGGAATATGGGATCTTAGTTCTCTGACTAGAAATAGAACTCGAGTCCCCTGCAGTGGAAGTGTGGTGTCTTAACCTCTGGACTTCCAAGGAAGCCCCTAGACACATTGTTAATGGGGATTTTATGCACAATGAAGAGTCACATGGAAGAGGGCATCTACTTCTTTGGTTGGGGGGGGGCGGTGTTCCTCTTCAACCGCACAAGGAAAGCCTATTCCAACTGTTTCCAGAAAGACCAGGCAGAGAACGGCAGGGGAGGGGACGAGTCGGGGAAGGAAGGAGTAGGGGAAAGGTGGAGTGAGGGAGGGGAACAGAGGAGGCAACTGGGGTGACCAAAAAAATAAAAGCCCAGGATGCAGCCATGATGGCTGGTTAATGTTTTGCAACTGTCTTCCAAAAAGCAACACTCACAAACACTGGCCCTGATGCTTAGCACCTGCTCATCTCTGTGGCGACAGCACTCCCGCCACCGCCAAGTCCAAACCAGCACTCTGCCGCCACTGACTCTGCAGCTGGGCAGAGGCAGACAGGGGCACAGGTCACAGGGCCCCACCGCATGGGGTCCACTGCCCCGCAGGACACGGACAACAGCAAAATGAGGAAAGGAAGAATTCTGAGCATGTGAGGTGGCCTTTTAATATAGGTCATTAATTGACAGTTTAACTGAGTCTGTCTTTAATCAAGGCCATGTTGAACAACAAGTTCACAAAATCCCTGCAAATTTAATGATCCCCTCTCACAAGCTGATGAATGCCGTCCCCAGCCCAGCAGCAGGGCAAGATATGTGTCTGCATCCTTGCTGTGACAGGCACAGAGTCAGTCCTTGCCTCTTCCTGTCCAGCCGCAGCGGTGGGATTAATGAAGTGGCAGTTACAGAGATATGACCTTGTCCATCCTCCTCCCGCCCACGCATGCCTCCTCCACCCCCCTGAGTTGTTATGGAAAAGAAAGGGCAGTTTTCCATTGATCTTTGCCCTCCTGGTGTACGTTCAAAAACCAACATGGAGTTTAGCTTCTCTAACCAATGATACCGTGTTTATTTGGATACCTGGAAAAGAAGGCAGCTTCTCTCAGGCACTAGATGCTGAGAATACACTTCTGCTCTTGTCTGGTTGGAATCATGCAGACCTTGTGAATATAGGCTCATAAATTTTACAGCATCTATGAAATATCGCTCTTGGAGTAAAAACATTACAGAGATGGTTAAACCAGACCCCTAATTCCCTCGAGCACTCTTTGTATAGCTATTAATCTCAGTATCAGAAATAATTTACAGTCATAATAGCTATCTCCTTGCCAGCATATGCATACATAAACAAAACCAGTATAAAAGAGAAGGTATTTAGATACAATTAAAGCAACTGATTCCTATGCACACTTAGGACACAAAACATAGATGACTCAAAAATTATTACCTTTTGTATAGTTTTTACTTCACTAAATTTTGGAAATAGTCTTTTGAAAGCAGCAATCACAGATTCCCCAAAGGAAAAAGCATTGCAGTTGGATGGCTAAAATGAGTATTCTGAGAATCTCTTTTAAATGCCAGAAGGCACAGCCCTCCAGGACATTTGTGGGCCTTGGGGAGCTCATGTACTGCTGCTAAATAAAAGATAAAATGTTATAGTGTGTATATTCTACTATCTACATTGTTTCTTCCATATAAAAGTTTATTGATACCTTCAGGGACTCAGACAAATGTTTCAAAAGCTCACATTCCACTGTCTGTACAGGAAATCAGCTATATTTGAAAGCTCCTAATGTTCTCAATATTGGCTTATTGGGCCATAGATTCTCCTATTTCTATTTGGGGACATATGAATAATTTCACAACCTAATATACGAGTCAGGTTATAGTGACACCATCATTTAAAAAAATGAGATGTTGCATTGCCTAGCACTGGCCTTGCAAATAGCAAGTATCAATCAGAGTTTGCAAGAGGGGAGGCAGGAGGGAGGGAGAGAAGAGGGGCAGAGAGACACAGTTGTCTGAGAAAAGGCTGGTTCATTGGAGTTCTTTGTTTCCCCTCCATTTATCCCTCAGAGTCCAAGCCCCAAGTTCATTTCCGTCTTTTTTGAAATCCAGTATGACAGTCAAGGTCATAGCCCGTGGAGGCTCTGTCTGCACATCGATTCATTCTGGAACCATATGCCACTCCTGGAAGAAAACCAGCCTTTGCATTATGGCCATGCTTGGGCTTCCGTATATTTTGATTTGGAACTGATGAGCTGAGCGGGAAAACCCTTCCATTTCCAGTCCAGGTGCTTGCCCCGTGGCTGCAGAACTGGAGGGTAGGTGTTTAGATGTTCTAGTTCCATCTTTCAAAACAGGACAGGGCTCCCCTCTTACTCCTGAGACTTCTCCCTGCAACCCCGTGAGGCTCTCTCACTATGGCGCCCATTCTAGTGACTGTTCCACAAAGTCGTGCGTCATTCTGATACATGTCAGTGGCAATTTTGCAGCTCACTAGTGGTGTGACTTTGAGCAAATTTCTTAACCTCTGTGAATCTTGTTTTCATTATATTCCACCTTTGAGGAGTTTTGTGAGGAGTAAATGAGATAATATTTATGAAGTGCTTAACACAGTTCTTGGTATTTGTTGTTTTTTAAGAAAAGTCAGCTATTATTATGACTGTGGTAATTTAAAAAAAATTAAATATACTCATAGAAAATTGAGTGCAGCTATGAAATCAGCACCTTATATTAAGATATATAGCACTATTAACACTCCAGAGGACCCCTTCCCTTCCTAGTCACTAACTACTCCTTCCCAAGAGAAATCATTATTCGTCCCTTCAGTATCGTGGATTAAGTTTTGAACTTTACGAAAATAGAATCAAACTGTATGTTCTTTCTTTACTCAGTACTGTTTGTAAGGCACATCCGGATGGATGCCTGAGGTTGCAGTTTGTTCATCCTTATTGCCATATATTACTTTATGGTATATCTGCAATGATTTATTTATCCCTCCTATTCTATGGACAGTTAGATTGCTTACAGTTTTGAAATATTACTTTGTTCTGCCATGAATATCTTGTATGTGTATCTTAGTGAACATGTGTAGAACATACACTGAGAGGAGGAATGCTTAGGTTACTGGGCCATTCAATGGGCTGTTAATGGCCATTATTAAAAGGTCTATAAATAACAAATGCTGGAGAGGAGGTGGATAAGGGAACTCTCCCACACAATTAGTGGGAATATAAATTGGTGCAGTCACTGAAAACAGTATGGAGGTTCTTCAAAAACTAAGCATAGAGTTGCCATATGATCCAGCAATCCCACTCCTAGGGATGTATCTGGAGAAAAATATAATTCAAAAAGATACATGTACCCCTATGTTCACAGCAGCACTATTTACAATAGTCAAGATGTGGAGGCAACCTAAACGCCCGTCAGTGGATGAATGGATAAAGGAAGTATGATGCGTTTATACAATGGAACACTCAGTTCAATTCAGTTCAGTCACTCAGTCATGTCCGACTCTTTGTGACCCCATGAATCACAGCACGCCAGGCCTCCCTGTCCATCACCATCTCCCGGAGTTCACTCAGACTCACGTCCATCAAGTCAGTGATGCCATCCAGCCATCTCATCCTCAGTTGTCCCCTTCTCCTCCTGCCCCCAATCCCTCCCAGCATCAGAGTCTTTTCCAATGAGCCAATTCTACTCATGAGGTGGCCAAAGTACTGGAGCTTCAGCTTTAGCATTATTCCTTCCAAAGAAATCCCAGGGCTGATCTCCTTCAGAATGAACTGGTTAGATCTCCTTGCAGTCCAAGGGACTCTCAAGAGTCTTCTCCAGCACCACAGTTCAAAAGCATCAATTCTTTGGCACTCAGCCTTCTTTACAGTCCAACTCTCACGTTCATACATGACCACAGGAAAAACCATAGCCTTGACTAGACAGACCTTAGTCAGCAAAGTAATGTCTCTGCTTTGGAATATGCTGTCTAGGCTGGTCATAACTTTTCTTCCAAGGAGTAAGCATCTTTTAATTTCATGGCTGCAGTCACGAAATAAAGTCAGGCTCCCAAAATAAAGTCTGACACTGTTTCCACTGTTTCCCCATCTATTTCCCATGAAGTGATTGGACTGGACGCCATGATCTTCATTTTCTGAATATTGAGCCTTAAGCCAACTTTTTCACTCTCCTCTTTCACTTTCATCAAGAGGCTTTTTAGTTCCTCTTCACTTTCTTCCATAAG
Source organism: Madoqua kirkii (assembly GCA_006408675.1). Lineage (NCBI taxonomy): Eukaryota > Metazoa > Chordata > Mammalia > Artiodactyla > Bovidae > Madoqua > Madoqua kirkii. The sequence goes on from SJYC01064722.1 coordinate 34,969, forward strand.
GGTGGCATCATCTGCATATCTGAGGTTATTGATTTCTCCCAGCAATCTTGATTCCAGCTTGTGTTTCTTCCAGTGGAACACTACTCAGCCATAAAAAGAACGAAACAATGCCAATTGCAGCAATATGGTTGGACCTAGCGGTTATCGCACTAAATGGAGTAAGTCAGAAAGAGAAAGATGAATATCTATGACGTCATTTACATGTGGAAGCTAAAACATGACACAAATGATTTGTTTACAACTGGAAACAAGCTCACGGACAGGGGAGGGGTGGATGGGAGTCTGGGATTGACAAATACAAACTCTTATATATAGATAAACAGTCAACGGGGTCCTGCTGTGTAGACAAGGAACTATATTCAGCACCCTGTAATAAACACAATGGAAGAAACATGAAAAAGAATATGTGTGTGTGCTCAGTTACTTAGTGGTCTCTGACTCTTTGCGACACTGTGGACTGTGCTCCTCTGTCCATGGGATTCTCCCAGCAAGAACACTGGAGTGGGTTGCCATACGCTCCTCCAGGGGATCTTCCTGACCCAGGGATTGAATCTGTGTCTCCTGCAGCTCCTGCATTGGCAAATGGTTTCAATACCACTGAGCCACCTGGGAAGCTATATTTATAGAATAACTGAATCACTTCACCGTATAACAGAGACTAACATTGTACAACAATCATATTTTAATTAAAAGTTAAAAAGTAATGTGCTGTTAATATTTGCAGGCAGAAAACATGCTCCATTTCTCATGCAGCCATCATCACTTCCTACAAGGATATTGAGCAATTATAAATTGATCCAGATACCAGACAGGAATGTAGATTTCAGAAGCTAAGGGAAGAATCATTTCAAAATGGTTTGACTAGAAAATAAAACACTTTCTTAATCACAAAATGAATGCTTTACCCTGAAGCCACTTTATTTTTTTGAGATAATTTTATTTGTTTCTGGCTGTCCTGGGTCTTTACTGCTGTTCTGACTGTTCTCCAGTTGCGGCAAGTGGGGGCTCCTGTCTAGTTGGAGGGCACGTGCTCCTCATTGCTGCGGCTTCTCTTGCCGCAGAGCCTGGGATCCAGAGCATGCAGGCTTCATAGCTGCGGCTCCAGGCTCTAGGCACAGGCTCAGCAGCTGTGGCGCACATGCTTAGTTGCCCCAAGGCATGCAGGATCCTCCCAGATTAGGGATCAAACCCACGTCTCTTACCTTAGCAGGTGGATTCTTTACCACCGCACCACCTGGGAAGCCCTCTGAAGCCACTTTAGAGGATGAAGTAGGAAAGGGTGCAGTAAAGCCTGTGAGCCCAACGTGACATACTCGCTTCTTTGTAAATAAAGTTTTACTGGAATATAGCCACATCTTCAACCGAGCCTATGGTTGCTTTTGTGCTTCAGCCATAGAGCTAAGCATTGTATTGGAGACAATGCAAGCCACAAAGCCTAAATTATTTACTATCTGGTTATTTAAAGAAAATGTTTGCTGAAGCCTGAAGGAAAGAATATTTAAAGGGAGGACAAAGATAACCCTGAGCTTTCCTGACGTCCTGGACCATGTCCTCAATTCTATCCACACATACTTTTCCTCTCTGCAACAGAAGTAGTCCCTGCCGCCACAGACCAGAGGCAATCTCTTTCCTTTGTCCAAAGGTCTTACAATGACCATATGTCTTTGATGGAACAAAACAGTTAAATAGGATCAAAATACTGTTCTAGAAAAGAACACAGCGCCTAAAATATGGCAGGTAGAAAAAAGGGAGCTAGCCAGTCAAGAAGGTGCAGGAAAACAAGAATGAGAGGTCCCTTTGACCAGGTGCCTCCATCCTCACTCGAGAGAGAGGGCAGCGTGGTCCAGGGGCACAGGTGGCCCATCTGCCGGTAGCATGCCCATCAGGGAGAGGGTCAGACTGTCTCAGGTCTGTGACATCAGCATTTCAGATCATCCACCCTCCCCTGCTCCTCAGAGTCCACACTCAAGAGGAAAAATTCTGATTTTAATTTGGTTTCCCTGTAAGTTTGCCTAGAGGGATAGAATAAACTGAAAAACAAACATGAGTCTCCAATCTGCTTGATGGTTTTCTCATTATGAACGAATAAATCGGTGCTCTGTTTTCTACAAAGTCATTGCATATTCTAATGAGTGCTTTTGTCCTTGTTTAACATTCAGTGAGATCGGGGTTAAAACAGAACAAACAAAACACATACCCACTGTCTTCTGGACTAAACTAACCTGATTTATTTGCATGTATGTGTGTGTGTTTGTATACATGTTCAAGAAATGAGGCATCATTGCCATAACCTTATATAGAAACTGTTTACTCTTCCACGCCATCATGCTCTTTCGCTCCTTCTGTCTAGTGAATTTAAATCTTAAACAATCACCTTATCAAAAACTTAGGTTTCTAAGTTGTACTGTAAGCAAAATACATGCTCACTGCATCGGCCATTGCCGTTTCTTCTGACTAGCTGGGTGAAAGGACAGCCTCTAGTCATAAGGTTCTAAATCTGGGCTGTGGTAATATTGTTACTCAATTGATGTGCTGGAATCAGTTGAGGTCCTAGCCTGGGTGGAGACCCCTTGTCTCCATCAGGAAGTTTCTATCTCTGATCATATTCCTGCAGCCAATAATGAAACCAATGCTGAGGCTGGAGCAGGACAAGCTTTAGTCAACACCCAAAGAATAGAGAAGTGGGAACCTAGGTCACAAATCAACTTCTCAATTAAATTTGAGTGGAGACACCACATATATAGGAGGGTTAAGGTAAAACGGAGGGAACTGAAGAAAGTGGGAGGAATATTTATGACTTACTGAACAACCAAGATGAGGACCTGGGACTGATGCAGTTCCTCTTTTCAGTCCTTGTATGGGTTTTTCTGGTTGTCACAGCAGGTATCAACTGTCACGGCACTGGTGAATGTGTCATTTAACATATATTATAACTATATGTTATAATTATGTTAAATATAAATTATATTATATATGCTAATATATTATAAATAGCATATAATGAGGTTCAAAAGTCTACTGGAAGTTGTCTTCCACCATCTTGAACCTAGTTGGTTCTGACCAGTTCTTAGTTAACTGTATCTTCTTCACAGCTTCCTCCTGAAACTTGGAAAGAGTAATTGGTTTCCATTCAAGGGAAGGACAGTGGTATGATTCTGCAGCAACAAGCTTGGTATCAGTATCACATAGCTCTTTTTACCTTTGGAATATATCTTGGGTATAAGTTAGGCACAGGAAAGAAAAAACAAAATTTATTGTTTCTCACAACTTATTAGTGAAAATACCTTCTGTACTTTTCTAAAGAGGGTCACCTGAGTCCAGGTGTTGACATATAACTCCTTGTTCATGTAACTCACTTGGGTCCTTCAGCAGGAATTCAGGTGCCTGTGGCTTCCCGACGCTGTGCTGTCTGGGGAGGGACGGAAGATGTGCCACAGAGGGAGGAAAATGTTAAGCAAGGGTTTGGTCTCACCTGGAGCCTGTCACCAGCCTGATTCCATGAGGAGCTCTGGAGTAGGAACTGCACCATAAACTGGTCCCACCTTAAGCGAAGGAGTCAGCCTCCTGTGCCCTGCACCTCCATTGGCCCATTGTCTCCTGTGGGACCTTCTTTTTGGAGAAGGGACAGCTTTGAGCCATTATCAAGCAATGGTCAGAGCGGATGTGGGGTGAACACAGCCAATAGATGAATATGCATAGGGCAGAAAGAGCTTCCCCTGCAAAGGGGTGCCATAATCTACCCAAGTCAATGTGGGCCGACGTTTTGCTAATGATATTTTGGAGGTCATACTTTTAGACACTATCTTGGACTACAAAATAGTACAGCAACAACAATAGTACAGCAACAACAAAAGTACATTATCTCTGTGAGGCTTTTGTTAGCTTATTTTAATTTTATTTTGACGTATACTTGATTTATGGAGAAGGCAATGGCACCCCACTCCAGGACTCTGGCCTGGAAAATCCCATGGACGGAGGAGCCTGGTGGGCTGCAGTCCATGGGGTTGCTAAGAGTTGGACACAACTGAGCAACTTCCCTTTCACTTTTCACTTTCATGCATTGGAGAAGGAAATGGCAACCCACTCGTGGTCTTGCCTGGAGAATCCCAGAGACAGGGGAGCCTGGTGGGCTGCCGTCTCTGAGGTCGCACAGAGTCGGACACGACTGAAGTGATTTAGCAGCATACACTTAAATACAAAAATAAGGGCTTCCTAGGTGATGCTAGTGTTAAAGAACTTGCCTGCTAGTGCAGGAGATGTAAGAGACACGATTTCAATCCTTGAGTCAGGAAGATCGTCTGGAGGAGGGTGGGCAACTCACTCCAGTATTCTTGCTTGGAGAATCCTGTGGTTAGAGGAGTCTAATGATAGACAGCCCATGGAGTCACAGAGAGATATGACTGAAGTGTCTTAACATGCATATATATCCCGTATTTGTTCCATTATGGTTCATCATAAGATACTGAATATAGTTCCCTGTGCTATACAGTTGGACCTTGTTGTTTATCCATCCTATATATAAAGACTTGCTTTTAGAATAACTGAGGACTAATTGGCCACTATCTGGATTGTATCTTCCAGAATGGCAAGAGATGTTTTTCAGGAAAGCAATATATAAGTATGTATATATACGTGTGTGTATGTAAAAGCAAATTCAAAACCAGAGAAATATCTCTCCTTAGCCATATTTAAATTTGTTAATATAAATTTCCCTGTTTTTCCATAAAATGTGCCTTTTGTAGACATGAGAACTTTTGACATCTAAGACACTGTACTGAAAAGGAATTAGGAGAAATTAAACTTTACTTCAATTCTACTATTCTATATTGGGAGACACTGAAGACACAGAGCCTGGCCCAAAGCCTAGTCTTATTACTATTAAGAGACTAATTTCTCTTTTGGAGGGTCCTCGAGAATCATACATGAGAGAAGAGGCTTTTGAGAGGCTTTTAAAAAATCAGAAAATGTATCCAAAAATGAGTTATTAATAACTCAGGAGTGCCAATTAGTCCCATGTCAAATCTGTATCAGGTGACAAGCCTTTCCTCCTGAGAGCCGCCCCACCCCTGAGGGCTGAGCAGTCTCCCACCGCCCAGCCTCCGCCTCTAGGGAAGGGCTTAGGTTCCATGCCAAGGTTCCGCCTCCTTTGACTGAATGCTCATTAAGTGACATTATCTTCATTTTAAAAGATCCTACCTGTGTAAACTCAATAGGAGAAGAGAAAAAGGCAGGGTCTCCAACAGGATCTTTCCAAAAGTTGGCCAGGAATTGAAAAGCTGAGATTGAAAGAGCCAAACAGAATTCTCTTGGGAAACCCTGAAAGCTCAGAAAACATCCTAATCCAGCTCTCCATTAGCAAAATGGCAAATGCAGAAGGTACTCCTTGTGGGACAACTCCAGTAATGATCTTGCTTTATTTCTTTTGATAGATTAATGGGGGTTGCTTGGATGGCTGCCTTGGCCCCTAGTTCTAAATTAAGAAATTACCCACAGAGTTCTCCAGCCCACACCTACTCCATTCCACCCTGAATAACTCAAAGAGAAAAGACAGTTATAGTCATCAGATTCTGATCTTTTATCTTAAAAAAAATGTATTCTGGAGGGCAAGATAATCACAAATGTGAATATGTATATATACTTAAATATGCTCAGTGGGTGGAGCTGTTTTTAGCTTCCATGGACAGCAATTTCCTTTGAGATGGAGAAAAAAATCACATTTGAATTTTCTGGTAGAGACGACAGTCATACTGTCTCCAAAGTGGGTCCCCAGAGAAGGAGGGGAGTCCAGCATCATGCTTGCTTGCTCCCCCCATCCCTCCTACCAAAGCTAAGCCTGACCAGCAGGTACACAGGGGTTCCTAATCTGCTTAAAAACACAAAACCACCTCCAGTCACAGATGTGTGACAGCTTTGTAAGGAGAGGGGCTTGTACCCATCTGCTGTGCTTCATTTCAGAACCGGACCCAGGGCTTTCATTGAAAAGACAAAACCTGACTAACTTTTCATCTGTGAACCTTATGCATCAAATGCCACCCAGACTGCAAGTGTTTCCCTTGAGTAGGGAGCAAAACCAGAGAGGAGGCTTCCATCTCCATCTGGGAAGGAGGGAGGTCACTGGCAGGGGTCATTCAGAATGGCAGGGGTGCAGGATCAGGCCAGGAAGGCGGATTCCTTAAATGGCTTTAGACGCCAGACTCCTGGTGAAGCCACTACTCAAGAACCCCAGAGGAAGCACAGCCATCATCCTGCATCAGTCCTAAGACAAAGGACTCAATAAGGAACTCTAGCTCTTAGGAAATCAGTGGGGCTTCAAAATTCAAATGAGACGAGTGGAAGGAGGGATGTTAAAAATAGTTATTGACATGAAAAAGCTAACCAGGAACCAAGAGACTGAAATGACGTGCACCAGGCTCACATAGAAGCCACCTCCAACTGAGCGTGTAGAATTTGGAATCATAGGACTGGGAACAGTATGCCTTGGAGTTTACAGAGATCCACTGGTTAATGGAATTGGCTGCAGCAGGTCAAAAGGAAAAGATAGGACATGCAGAGCAACTGTAACCCTTTCTTTCCGATTTCACTGTTTCCACCTTAGTCTCCATCACTCTCTCCCATATTAACTATTAAAACCACCTGCAAATGGACGTCCCTGCCTCTAATCTGTCTTGTTCCCTCCCTTCCTCCTCATCCCATCCCTCCTTCCATCTACTTACTCATGACTCATTCCACATACATTATTGAGCTACTATGTATCAGGCATCACATTTACTAAAATCAGGCATTATTATCTACAATCAAGCATTATTCTAGGTCCTGGGAAATAACTTTGATTGAAATTCATAGTGCCAACATTTTAGTAAGGGAGAAAGACTATAAACAAGATAGAGAAAAAAGATATAGACTGTGTAGGATGATGATAAGTAAAATAAAAGAAGGATATAATGCAGAATATATATATGGGAGACAGTGAAGGACAGGCGGGCAGCCTGGTGTGCTGCAGGCCATGGGGTTGCAGAGTTGGACAGGACTGAGCAACTGAACAACAATAGTACAGAATGAGATCAAATCGATTATGTACGTCAGTACAGGCACACTGCCTAGATAGTGGACGGATGTCCTCTGTGCGAGGACATGGCTTGGCCTGTGTGCCCAGCTCAGCTCCCTTACTCTGGGGATGTGGCCCAGGGGACTGGGACCTAGCAAGGGGAATGGGGACTGGACTTCAGAACCTGCCCGCCCCTCCATCCCCACCACGACGCAGCAGTTATCAGATGGACGGTGCATGGGGGAACGTGCGTGTGCACAGGATTGTGTGATTCTGTGCAGTGAGGCCAAGGCAGCCCTCCTGGGGTGGTGGCATCATGTGGTGACCAGTGAGGGGGCAGGAAGGGGTAGGTGTAGGTCCTGAGCGGGGAGCCTGCCAGGAGGGTGCAGAAGGGAGAGGGGGAGCAGGGTGACTGGCGTGGGGGAAATATAAGGGGAAGTGCACATAGGAGTCTGGGCCACGAGAGGACACCTGGCCTGACTGGCTGCACACTGGAGGGGGCACCAGCAAGGTACAGATCAATAACAGGTGCCATCATCCAAGCGCGAGGTGCCCCACTGCAGGACCTCTCTCATCCATCTTCTGCTGAGGCCAGCATACTCCTACAGAAACCTAATTTGATTTGAGTCTTGGTGTTAAAAAAAAAAAAGGCCCGCACTGCCTCCAGAGTGCCTGTCAAATGACATCACCTGATGGGATAATGAGCTTCAATTCAGCCACATGGCCTGGCCTCTTTCCTCCACCTCAACTCCTTCCTTGACCACTCTCCCACACCCCCCACCCCCATTCTTCCCACACTCTAGCTCAAACAGGTGGACAGAAGGCCACCTCTGGAATCCTTGATGTCTCGATGACAAGTCAGATTCAACAGCTGTAGTACCTGGGACCTGGCTTGGATGTGTCAGGAAACAACTGTGATGGGGAGAGAAAGAACACTGCAAAGAGGAGAAGGTGGGATGCAGGGATAAGCGGAGAGAGAGGCTGGGAAGGGGAAAGCTGGCCAAAACTGTGAGGAGCTAGGGGGGTTGGGGCTCTGGATGGGTACAACAGCATCCACTGCAGTTGGCCTGACAGTGTTTTTTAAAAATTGGTTGCCAAGAATTAAAGGGGCTTCCCTGATGTCTCAGCAGGTAAAGAGTTCACCTGCAAGAGCTGCAGGAGACATGGGCTTGATCCCTGGGTCAGGAAGATCCCCTGGAAGAGGAAATGGCAAGCCGTTCCAGTATTCTTGCTGGAAAATTGCATGAACAGAGGAGCCTGGCGAGCCCACAGTCACAAGGAGTCAGAAATGACTGAGCATGCACGACGACAGCCAATGATTAAAATTCAGGAAATCTGTAGAAAATCTGCATCACTGAGATCTTTTGGAAATTCACAGACGCACCCACTCTGACCTGCTTTCCTGCACGGTGTCGTTAGCTGTCCCCTCCACACAGGCCTCTGCTTGGAAATTTCTTCTCTGGCCTCCTTCACTCTCTCACCCTGCCTGACACACACAGCACCCAGCATCATCCACTTGTTTGTGTGCCCTCATGTCCTGCATCTTTGGAAACTCTGCCCCACCTGGGAACATACCTGGGGCTCCCACCTGGCAATGTGGTCTGAACGTGTGCTCCACACCCATCCCCCGCCCAAGTTCTTATGTTGAAACCTTGATGCTAGTGCTGAGGTCCTGAGGGTAGAGCCCTCACAGATAGATTTAGTATCTTATAAAAGAGGCCCCAGAACTCCAGCCCCTTCTGCCATATGAGGACACAGGATGAGGTGGCTGGGGCCAGGAAGAGGGTCATCCCTCAGTCCTGCTGGGCCCTTGATCTGGGACTTCCAGCCTCTGGAACTGTGAGGAATCAATTTCTGTAGTTTATAAACTACCCAACTGGTAGTAGTTCATTACAACTGCTGGAAGGGGCTAAGAAACCAGGCAAAATACATATTCTTTAAGAGTCTGCTCAAAGCCCTTCTCCTTGGGGGCGTCTCCTGGGACACCCTTACGGAACCAACTCCTCCTCTGGAAACCCTTCTGAAAGGTCCGGGAGAGCCTGAGGCACAGCTGTGTCCTACCCGCATTTGAGCATCTAGTTTCTAGCACAGCGTCTGACTCCTTGCGGGGACACCACGACTAACCGTTTAGATGAAATTGACATAAATTAGGTGAATAAAAAGCTTACAGACTTACAAAATTTACAGTATCTCATTGGCAAGAGACGTGAGTTGCTAGACGTTTTCTAGATTTAGAAATAAGGGAATTCAGCCCGTCCGCATCATCCTAGTTTTCCCCCAGGTGAGACGGTGGCTCCCAACACCAGACAGTTCAGCCAGCAGGTGGCACACACAAGTGAGTGCACACATTTCTGGGATTGAAGAGCTGCCCAGTTCCGATCAACATGTACATTTGTCTTTGCTTCAACTCAGTGCACCCATCGTCTTTTATAATGTCCATCCAGGGGCACTGAGGGAATGGGCATCCAGTGGAGGGGTGCAGGTGAACTTGAGAAGGAGATGTGAGAGTCCCAGCATCAGCCAGGGACACAGGCACACGGTGCTTAGGTTGCAGCAAGTGGCCTCGAAACTGTAGGAGAGGGTGGGCAGGGCGGTGAAAGACATATCTCACACGAGGATGGGGAGGCTGACCCGGCTGGTGGCCAGACCACCCACGCTTTACAGACAGTGACACACTGCCAACTGTGCAGTAATTGATCTATGATCACCACTCACTGTGTCAGTGTTGTGTTAGCCTTTAATCGCTTAAGTGGGTATGCATTTTTCATATTCAAAGTTCAGTTCAGTCGCTCAGTCGTGTCCGACTCTTTGGGACCCCATGAATCACAGCACGCCAGGCCTCCCTGTCCATCACCATCTCTCGGAGTTCACTCAGACTCATGTCCATCCAGTCTGTGATGCCATCCAGCCATCTAATCCTCGGTCGTATCTTTCTCCTCCTGGCCCCAATCCCTCCCAGCATCAGAGTCTTTTCCAATGAGTCAACTCTTCGCATGGCCAAAGTACTGGAGTTTCAGCTTTAGCATCATTCCTTCCAAAGAAAATCCCAGGGCTGATCTCCTTCAGAATGGACTGGTTGGATCTTCTTGCAGTCCAAGGGACTCTCAAGAGTCTTCTCCAACACCACACTTCAAAAGCATCAATTCTTCAGCGCTCAGCCTTCTTCACAGTCCAATTTTCATATCCATACATGACCACAGGAAAAACCATAGCCTTGACTAGATGGACCTTAGTTGGCAAAGTAATGTCTCTGCTTTGGAATATGCTGTCTAGGCTGGTCATAACTTTTCTTCCAAGGAGTAAGCATCTTTTAATTTCATGGCTACAGTCACCATCTGCCGTGATTCTGGAGCCCCCCAAAATAAAGTCTGACACTGTTTCCACTGTTTCTCCATCTGTTTCCCATGAAGTGATGGGACTGGATGCCATGATCTTTGTTTTCTGTATGTTGAGGTTTAAGCCAAGTTTTTCGCTCTCCTCTTTCACTTTCATCAAGACGCTTTTTAGCTCCTCTTCACTTTCTGCCATAAGGGTGGTGTCATCTGCATATCTGAGGTGATTGATATTTCTCCCAGCAATCTTGATTCCAGCTTGTGTTTCTTCCAGTCCAATGTTTCTCATGATGTACTCTGCATATATGTATGGATGTATGGATGTGAGAGTTGGACCCTGTAGAAGGCTGAGCGCCGAAGAATTGATGCTTTTGAACTGTGGTGTTGGAGAAGACTCTTGAGAGTCCTTTGGACTGCAAGGAGATCCAACCAGTCCATTCTAAAGATCAACCCTGGGATTTCATTGGAAGGAATAATGCTAAAGCTGAAACTCCAGTACTTTGGCCACCTCATTCGAAGAGTTGACTCACTGGAAAAGACTCTGATGCTGGGAGGGATTGGGGCCAGGAGGAGAAGGGGACGACCGAGGATGAGATGGCTTGATGGCATCACGAACTTGATGGACGTGAGTCTGAGTGAACTCCGGGAGATGGTGATGAACAGGGAGGCCTGGCGTGCTGTGATTCATGGGGTCGCAAAGAGTTGGACGCGACTGAGTGACTGGACTGAACTGAACTGAACTCTGCATATAAGTTAAATAACCAAGGTGACAATATACAGCCTTGACTTACTCCTTTTCCTATTTGGAACCAGTCTGTTGTTCCTTGTCCAGTTCTGACTGTTGCTTTCTGACCTGCATACAGATTTCTCAAGAGGCAGGTCAGGTGGTCTGGTATTCCCATCTCTTTCAGAATTTTCCACAGTTTATTGTGATCCACACAGTCAAAGGCATTGGCATAGTCAATAAAGCAGAAATAGATGCTTTTCTGGAATGCTCGTGCTTTTTCCACGATCCAGCGGATGTTGGCAATTTGATCTCTGGTTCCTCTGCCTGTTCTAAAACCAGCTTGAACATCAGGGAGTTCACGGTTCACATATTGCTGAAGCCTGGCTTGGAGAATTTTGAGCATTACTTTACTAGCATGTGAGATGAGTGCAAT
>SJYC01064724.1:0-11266 GCA_006408675.1 Madoqua kirkii
ATTTAGTGGGAAGGAGATTACTGGAAGGAGAAGGGACAAAGGCCCTCAACCAGGGCAAGGAACTGTCAAAGAGCAAATGAAAGATTTCTTTCTTTTAATGCTTTGAAAAAAAAAACTTAAATATACTCAAATGGTGAATTCAATTGAACTTTTTATTTTGAGAATACTGCAGATTTATATACAGTTGTAAGAAATAATACAGAAAGATCATATGCATTCTTCACCCATTTTTCCCAAATGGTTATTGTTTAGTTGCTAAATCATGTCTGACTCTTTTGCTACCCCATGGACTATAGCCTGCCAGGCTCCTCTGTTCATGGGATTTCCCAGGCAAGAATACTGGGGTGGGTCGCCACTTCCTTCTCCAGGGATTCTTCCCAACCCAAGGATCAAACACACATCTCCTGCCCTGTTCCCCAATGATAACATCTTAAGAAGCCATAGAATATCACAACTAGGGTATTAATACTAGCACAGTTGGCTACTCTTATTAGGATTTCCCGTTTTACTTGCATGCGTTGGTTTCTATGTAGCTTTATCACATGTAGGCTTGTGTGTCTAGCACCGTAGGTAAGATACACAACAGTTCAGTTGCCACACATAGCTCCCTCCCATTGCTTGGTTATAATCACACCCACCTTTGATCATACACATCTTTCTACCACCCTATCGCCCACATCCCTAACCCATGACAAACACTATTCTGGTCTCCATTTCTAGAATTTTGTCGTTTAAAGAAAGTTATATTAGTGGCATCATGCAGTATGTAACCTTGTGAGATTGTTTTTTGTCACTCAGCGTATTTCTCTAGAGATTCAGCCGCATTGTTGTGTGTATCCATAATTCTTTCTTTTTAACCGTTGAGTAGTATTCAACTAGTATGGGTTTTTAAATTTTTTGTTTTAAGTTGGAGTATAGTTGATTTACAACATTATATTAGTTTCAGGTATACAGCAAAGTGATTAATTTATATATATATATATATATATATATATGCATATCTATTCTGTTCCAAATTCTTTTCCCATTTAGGCCATTACAGTATATCAAGTAGCATTCCCTATGCTTGCTATACACTAGGTCCTTGTTCATTATCTATTTTGTATATAGTGGTGTATATATGTCAATCCCAAACTCCTAGTTTACACCCTCCCACACACACCACTTTTCCCCTTTGGTAACCATGTTTGTTTTCTAAGTCTGTGAGTCTGTTTTTGTTTTGTAAATAGTCCATTTGTGTAATTTTTTTAGATTTCATATATAAGGGGTATCATATGACATTTATCTTCCTCTGACTTACTTCACTTAGTGTGATAGTCTCCATGCACGTCGCAACAAATGGCACTATCTCATTCTTTGTTATGGCTCAGGAGTATTCCTTGGTCTCTATGTACCACATCTTTATCCAGTCATCTGCTGATGGACATTTAGGTTGCTTCCATGTCTTGACTATTGTAAACAGTGCTGCAATGAACATTGGGGTGCAAGTATATTTTCAAATTATGGTTTTCTTCAGCTGAATGCCCCAAAATGGTAGCTCTGTTTTTAAAATCCACTCCCCTAATCTCTGTTCTTTTTTTTTTTTAATTTACTTTTTCATTTCCTTTTGACATAATTATTAATAGAACTGACACTTCATCATTTATTTCCCATTTATTTCCTCTAAAGCTCATTTTTCTGTTGTCTTTCCTAAAGCTCTTGTATGCTTTGGATACTTTTAAGGATTTCATTTTGCTTCATTCATAGTGTCTTTAAGTCTAACTCTTTGTGTGGTTTTTAGTGGCTTCTCTGGATCTTATAATACGCACGTGGAGCTAGTGTCTACTAGTCTACTAGTGTCAGGACTTCATCACTCTGAGTGAAGGACAAGAATCCTACTTCTAGTAAGGCACATTTACCTACCCCACTTTTAATATCATTGCTGTTAGTATCAGATGGTGTTAGAATGTTTGCTTCAGCCATCACAAATGGTGTGAAAACTCAAGAAGAGAAGGATAGTCTGGTGTATGCCCCCCGTTTGTGTCCTTTTCATTGTTTTTTTCTTCCTTCCTCAGGCTCCAAGATTTCTTCTTTCACAGCTTCTTGTTTTTGATGAACTTTCATTAGCCATTGTCCAATCAGTTCAGTTCAGTTCAGTTCAGTCGCTCAGTTGTGTCCGACTCTTTGCAACCCCAAGAATCGCAGCATGCCAGGCCTCCCTGTCCATCACCAGCTCCCGGAGTCAACCCAAACCCATGTCCATTGAGTCGGTGATGCCATCCAATCATCTCATCCTCTGTCATCCCCTTCTCCTCCTGCTCTCAATCTTTCCCAGCATCAGGGTCTTTTCCAATGAGTCAGCTCTTCGCATCAGGTGGCCAAAGTATTGGAGTTTCAGCTTCAATATTGTCCAATAGTGGGTAACTAACAAATTCTTTCCATTTTCTTTCATCTGAGAATATATTTATTTTCCGTTTATTCCTGAAGAATAGTTTGACCAGATATAGAATTTGTGCTTCATTACTTGGAATGAAGTTTGTCCCACAGTTTCAGATGGGAAATTCACTGCCTCTTGAACTGATCCTCTTCTATGGGCTTGCATTATTTCCCTCTGGCTGCTTTCAAGGCTTTTTTTCTTGTCAGAATATTAATTATGATGTGTCCCACCAGTGGATGTCTCTGGGTTTGTCACATTTGGAGTTTACCAGCTTCTTGATTCTTCAGGTTTACACTTTTCACTACATTGAAAAGTTTTTCCTTGAAAACTATTATTTCTTTGAATACTTTTTCACTCACGCCACTCTTCTCTCTTCCTAGGAAACCGGTGATATGCATGTTGACTCTTTGCTTTTGTCCCACATGTTCCTGGGAATCTGTTTACATTTTTTTCCCAGTTTCTCTTCTATTGTTCAGATTGAATAAACACTATTGGTCTGTCCTCAAATACAGTAATCCCATCTTCCCTCACCTCTACTGTTGAGTCTGTCCAATCAGTTCTAAAAACGTCTTACTATATTTTTCAGTTGTGCAATTTACATTTGTTTTTGTTTTTGTTTTTGTTTTTTTAATATACATGGCGCTAGTAGTAAAGAATCTGCCTGCAATGCAGGAGACCTGAGTTAGATCCCTGGGTTGGGAAGATCCCCTGGAGAAGGGAATGACAACCCACTCCAGTGTTCTTGCCTGGAGAATTTCATGGACAGAGGAGCCTGGTGGGCTACAGTCCACGGAGTCACAAAAAGTCAGGCACGCCTGAATGACTAACACTTTCACTTTTCACCTTCTATTTCTTCACTGAGACTTCTTTTTATGTTTTCATTTGTTTCAAGAGAATTTGCAATTGCTGTGGAAGCATTTTTATGATAGCTGCCTTAAAATCCTTACTGGATAATCCCAACATCTGATTCACCTTGGTGTTGGTATCTGTTGACTGGCTTTTCTCAATCAAGTTGCGACTTCCTGGTTTTTATTACGATGGGTGATTTTTTATTGTATCCTTGTCACTGGGCTCTTATGTTAGGAGATTCTGAGTCCTACTGAAACATTTCATTTTAGGATGCAGTCACCCTGTGTGAGTTTAGCACACAGTTTCTGACCTGTTTCATAGGCGGCGATGCATTTTGGTCTGAGATGGCTCCCACTTTTCCCTGCTATTACTACCTGAGGCTATGGAAGGAGCTTCCCCAACAGCAATCCATTTGGTGTCTCTGGGTAGGGGAATGGATTTTCTGTTCCCAGACCCCAGCCAAGATGAAGAATTCTACCAACAAACTCGGGTGAGCCTAGCAGCATCAGGAGGTAGGATCCACTGAGGGCTCGGGACTACAGGCACCAAGGGGAAGAGCTCTCCCTTTCTGCTGGTCTCACCCAGAGACAGCAGACAGCTAGGCACCATCAGCCGGGGCTTCTCACACAGCAGAAGCCTCGTCCAGAAAGCGCTTGTTGTCTCTATAAGCTTCAGACTTCCCTTCAAATGCACAGCCAGGGGACCCAGTGCACACGCGCCAGCCCAGGAAGTGTTCCCTTCCCCCAGCAGCCTAGCCCCCTGGATGTAAACTGAAGGTGAAGTTTTGGAAAAGATAAACTCTCAGCTCTCTCGCATGATTTCCTTCAAATTCTTATAGAAGCTTAGAAAATAAACAAGATTCGACTTGAACCACTTCCACTTTGCCCGCTGAGTCATTCAAATTCTTTCCCTTTTCTCTCTTTGTCTGCCCAGGTCCCTGCCCTGATCATTTATTTCTAAATGCTTGCCTGACCTCCTCCACAAGCGCTTGCTTCCTTCCCCTCACAATGCTCCCTGAGGAACGATGCCCACTCTTCTGGTTGTCTTCAGAGACCACTACCTCCGTGGCTCTCTTCTGCTTGGTCCCCCTAAGGTCTCAGCAACTGGGAGAAGCTGACTCTTGCTGTTTCCCTCCCTCTCAGCCTGGTCTTGTGTGCCATGTGGGTTTGGTCCCACTCACAACTTACCTCCTTGTACCTTTCCTACAGGGTCTCTGAGAGATAGTGTGACATGGTGACTTCAAGTCCCAGCTCAATCACTTAGCACCTGAGAGATCTCAGGCAGGCCACTTAATTCTGCCAACTTCAGTTTCTTCATCCAAAAAGGGGTATATGATTACACACTGCTAGATTTAAAATGGATTACCAACAAGGACCTACTGGGGCACAAAAGACTATTGTGAGTGTGGTTCAGCGCAGGGGGATCTCTGTAGGCAGTGGGCACAGCACAGGGAACTCTGCTCAATCCTATGTAACAACCTAAAAAGGAAAAGAATTTGAAAAAGAATAGACAAATGTATATGTATAACTGAATCACTTTGCTGTACACCTGAAATTAACACAATATTGTTAAGAAACTGTGCTCCAATATAAAAATGAAAATTAAAAAATAGATAAAAATAAAAAAATTGTAAAAGGAGTACATATGAATAGCATATACCTACAGGGCTGCTATGAAAATTCAATAATTAACTACATAAATGTTACTTACTGTTATCATCACTCTCTCCTCTAGCTAATTGTCTCACCATCTTCTTTACAGCCAAGTCTGGTCTGCATATATTTTCATAAGGTGTCCAGAACCTCTTTCACCTTCCTTGATAATACCACAATATCATCCTCAATTTCAGCTCAATTTTGGATCTCCCTCCGCTAAGAATAAATCTTATACACAGCAAACAAGGAGTAGTCATTTTAGCTGCGAGCCTTAATCATATTTTTAAGACACTGGTCAACTTGTACTCTCTGACCTGCTCAGATTTGGAGACAAAGACTGTACCCAGGCTTATCTATGCTTCTCAGTTTCCTATGCAGTGGTCCTGAAGTACCCGGTGGCACGTACTTACAGCCTTACCTTCACAGCATATTCGCCTATAGTCTTCTGTTATATCCCGCTGAGATGGCCTGGTCAATAGTCAGGATGGATCACAGAGGGGACTCTGTAGTGTGTAACTGTGTGACTGCATGATGGAATTGTGAAACAAAAGAGGAGTGTCTGCAGTGAGGAGTCCCATCAGAAGAATCTATCATTCCAAGTAAATGAAACAAACCCATCTTTAACTGGTTAGTAGCGTCCAAAATTCCAGGCACTTTGCCAGAAAGCTTTACGGATCAAAGTTAAGTAGGGAAATTTAATAAAGCCACAACCTCAGGTGTGATTATTCTCAAAGTACTACATTCACATCAGTTCAGCAGAATTTCTCCTTTAAGACACAGTGTTTCAATAATTTAGGTCTTTAGTCAGGGAGATAATATTTTTTTGGCAGCCTATTGGTTATTTTCATTTTCAGGTATATTTTTTCTGCAGCCCATGCCAGACCAAGAATGTTAACAGGCCACCAGTTTAACTTGGATTCTGTAAAATGTGAGTAAAGTGGTGGTGAGCTGTGGCACGTTTGCCAGCGGGCAGCTGTTAAGCAGGTTGAGAAAAGATTTGAATAAGGCAGGGACTCACTGCAATGAAATTACAGGAATTTGCTCTGTTGGAGCTGTGATTCATGCAGAGATCTGAGAGGCAAGCTAAATACTAATGAAACTGCCTTTCTTTAAGCTCCAACCTAAGGAGCTAACAAGCCCTCTTCGCTTTGCTTGATGATGTCAGAATTTTTCCAGCTCTCATCACAGAAGGTGTCTGTGATGACTGTGTCTAGAATATTCCATGTTGATGGAGAACCTTCATTTTCCAGGTATGCACATGGCGATAGCATACGTACATGCCCCTTAGGGACTTTTAATGGCAATAAACTGCAAAGGCTTCTTAGGCTCTTGCTGGAGGAATTGCCACCAGGAAGTGCTGTAGCTTAACTGTGGAACTCCAGGCTTGTTGGCAGAATCGCCAAGTTCCAAGGCTACTGTCTCAATCCAGAAGATACAGCACTTAGCAGTCAAGAGGGCCCAACACTTTTGATATTAAAGGACAAATTTGTTGCGTTATATTGGATAGATCAGTTTAGGACTTGATAATGGTCATTTACTTGAGACATCACTGATTTTTCAGGTGGAATACCCAAGAGACAGATAAAATTATGGATCAAAATTGGTAGTGTGTACAAAAGATTAAAAATACTTGGAAATTACTGAAGGATATTTGTTCCACCCAGAATTCTCGGGGATACATTGTGTCACCCTTATCCACTGATATCACCATCTTTCTTATCATATTGATGTCTTATTTTTCTATATTTATTTAAGTATAAATAAATACTTGCAATTTCTGCCTCCTTAATCGTTTTCATGGGTTTGTGTGTGTGTGTGTGTGTGTGTTGTTGTTGTTGTTGTTTTATTTTTATTTCCTTTTTTTTTAGGCCATGCCATGTGGCGCGCAGGATCTTAGTTCCCTGATCAGGAATGGAACCCATGCCTCCTACGGTGGAAGCAAGGAGTCCTAACCACCAGTATTATTATCTCCTAAGCTCAAAGTCTGGGTATTACTCAGTTTTGTGTCCCTCGTGCTTAAAACAGAGTAAACACTCATTAAAGGCTTACTGAATACATACTGGATTAAAATAAGAAGCATTTGTTTTTGACCTTGAACAGTAAGTCAGTTTTAGGGCAGTGAAATTATTCTATATGATCCTATAATGGTGGACACATGGCATTATGGCCCATAGAACACACAACTGCCAGGATGTACCCTAATGTAAACCATGGCCTCTTCATGTTAAAGATGTTTTAGCATAGGTGCACCTGTTGTAACCAATGTCCCACTCTGGGTGGTGTTGATAATAGGGGAAGCTCTGCGAGTGGTGTGAGGGAAGAGTACTATATGGGAACGCTCTTACTTTCCACTCAATTGTTCTTTGAAATTAAACTGCTGTAAAAATAAAGCATATTTAAGAAAATAAGTTGGATTTCAACATGATGTTATAGTGAATGAAGTTACTCAAAGCAGAAAAAACAGGAGAAGTAAAAGTATTGAGGTAGCAGTCCTAGGTGATGTGGGGGATTGGAAATATGGTCTCTAGAAAATCAGCGACAATTCTGTTCGGTTTGAGAAAACTCTACACATAAAGCAAACATAAAAGAAATAAGAACAAAAAATAATTGAGAGAGAGTGAGGGTCTTATATAAAAAGCTTCAACTTAATTGAGTAGGCAATGGGAAGCCATGAAAAGTGTCTTGGTGAGGATTTAAGATGCAGCTAAATCTAGGTAAAATGATGAAGTTCCTTAATCCCTTCTAGATTAGAGATCTCCAAGTGGACACAATCAGTTCCCTCCCCCACAAACAATAGAAGTATCCCAAATGCATGTGCCTGGAGTCACAGTGACTTGTGACTCTGCACCAGATGTTTTCAAAATGAAATCTTATCTTGACTACATCCAGTGGCCATCTATTACCTTCTCCCACTTTTCAATAAAGACAGTACTCATCTAAGGTCTCCTACCAGAGGCGGACCATGAGAACAAAGAAAGAAGAAGGGATATGGATAGGGCAGGTGGGGCAGGGGCAAATGGCATAAAGCCCAGGAGAGCACAAAAAACACTCACCTAAAAACTTCCCTTGTAGCTCAGTCAGTAAAGAATCTGCCTGCAACGCAGGAGACCTGGGTTTGATTCCTGAGTTGGGAAGATTCCCTGGAGAAGGAAATGGCAATCCACTCCAGTACTCTTGCCTGGAAAATCTCATGGACAGAGGAGCCTGGTGGGCTACACTCCATGGGGTCGCAAAGTCAAACACAACTTAGCGACTAAACCACCAAAAATTTCCCAGAGCCCACCCTGCAGATCCCACTGCAGGGAAGTGTAGGAGGATATAGCCTCCTGAAGTCAGCAATGAGAGGTGCTCACGCTGTGTAGACAGCCTTTACCTGGGAGGAGAACTCTGACCCCACTGTGTTGCAATTATGGGAAACGGCACTCCATGGGGTCGCAAAGTCAAACACAACTTAGCGACTAAACCACCAAAAATTTCCCAGAGCCCACCCTGCAGATCCCACTGCAGGGAAGTGTAGGAGGATATAGCCTCCTGAAGTCAGCAATGAGAGGTGCTCACGCTGTGTAGACAGCCTTTACCTGGGAGGAGAACTCTGACCCCACTGTGTTGCAATTATGGGAAACGGCAGCCCCATCTGTGGGAGCGCTGCTTGCACGGACCATTACAGGGGCATGATTCTCCCCGGATAGGATCCTCTTACTGGGCTTCTGGGAAAGCCTGCGTTATGGAGAATCACTCCTGATGGGAGAAACACCAGGACTGTGCTGGGATGGTCTGGAACACTGAGATGCTAGGAAAGGAAGTTCATGGTGTGGAACACTGATCCAGAAGCACAAAGGAAAGATGGTGAAAGAAATCAGATGTTGGGTCAATAGGTGACGGGTGACTGACAGCTCCCTCCGCAGCTTCTCCCGGGACGGGGCTGCTTTCGCTCTGTGGGATTCTAACAGTTGTGGGGACCAGCAGGAAGAGAAGGAGTGGTGAGGACAAAGTTTACCAGGTCATGAAGAGTTCTGAGGAGATCAAAGTTTGACATGATGTTAATATAATGGCTAAAATATAAGGAGATCTAAATGCCAATTCTAATTCTAAGGGCTTTACCTGTATCACATCTTCACACTTCACAGATGCTTCAAGGCAGATGTCAAAATTAAGTCCCTTTTAGAGATGAGGGCATGAGGTTAAGGAACTCACTGGTTTTACAAAGTAAATAGTGGACTCTGTCTGCCATACTGCCAGTTTATGCCACACTGCCAATAAGTCATGCCAGTTTATTCATACTGCTTGGGAAAGAGGTGGGAGGAACAGAAAGGATGGAAACGTGGAGAAACCTAGGTTGACTTCAGTTTAGCTCAGTTCAGTCTCTCAGTCGTGTCCTGCTCTTTAATCCCATCGACCACAGCACGCCAGGCCTCCCTGTCCATCACCAACTCCCAGAGTTTACTCACTCATGTTCATTGAGTTGGTGACGCCATCCACCCATCTCATCCTCTGTTGTCCCCTTCTCTTCCTGCCTCCAATCTTTCCCAGCATTGGAGTATTTTCAAATGCATCACGTGGCCAAAGTATTGGAGTTTCAGCTTCAACATCAGTCCTTCCAATGAATATTCAGGACTGATTTCCTTTAGGATGGACTGGTTGGATTTCCTTGCTGTCCAACAGACTCTCAAGGGTTTTCTCCAATACCACAGTTCAAAAGAATCAATTCTTCCGCGCTCAGCTTTCTTTAAAGTCCAACTCTCTTATCCATATGAGCCTACTGGAAAAACCATAGCCTTGACTAGAGATGGACCTTTGTTGGCAAAGTAATGTCTCTATTTTTAAATATGTTGTCTAGGTTAGTCATAACTTTTCTGCCAAGAAGCAAATGTCTTTTAATTTCATGGCTGCAGTCACCATCTGCGTGATTTTGGACCCCTAGAAAATAAAGTCTGTCACTCTTTCCAAGGTTTTCCCATCTATTTGCCATGAAGTGATAGGACCAGATGCCATGCCCTTAGCCCTTGCACTTAGGAGGTAGAATTCACAATGGACTCTCATCCCAGGTGGGCAGCCAGCCAGAATAAGGATAGGGAAAGTGACAGAGCACCAGGTATGGCTCACAAGGAGAAAAGCTAAGATGAGTCACAAGCAGATGGGTTCACCGAGCTGGAGACCTGTGGCTACTGCCATTGTCTCCCACCCTCTGCCAGGACCACGTGTCCTTGAAAGGAACATGTGAACCGGAAGATGCAAAGCCTGACTTGCCTCTTCCGAGAAGAGCACAGAACGTGCGCCATCTCGAAGCAGCATAGTTCCCTTGCCACATCCTAAGGCTGCTCAGGTCTGGGCATTGGAACCCCATTTTTGTAGGGGTAGTCCTGATTGAGAAACTGCCATCTTTTTCAAGAGTTGGGACCATTAGGGATATTCATTTAAGGAAAAATCAACATTTCAAAGCTGTTAGGGCCCAGCAGAGATGTGGAAGGAGATGTTTCACACAAACGTGTCTAAGCATCACTAAGATGTGACTGGGGAGCAGGTGAAGCCTCTTCTGAAGATTCAGACGAAATCAGCTCAAAGCCCTCTTCAATCCCCAACAGAGACCTGCTTGCCTTCCTAAGATTTCTGTGACTTCTTGGGAATTTTCCTCCTCATACACCTCTGGCCCCGGAAGTGTGTCTTCCCTGAATGCCAACCATCCCCTTTGTATCATTTAGCTCATACCCTGGTGTCAACAAAAATATGGGGGCTTCCTAGATCCTTTCCTGGAATCATTCAAAGACCTTCAGCCAGTGCCTTTGTGTGGAAAATGAATTCACCTGGTAGGGTTTCAGGAGCCACAGTGTCAGGAATTTAAAATGAAACACCAGGGACTTCCCTGGTGGTCCATTGGTTAAAGCTCCCCTCTTCCATGGAAGGGGGCTTGGGTTTGATCCCTGGGCAGGGAACCAAGATCCTGCATGCCCCACAGAGTACCCCCAAAAGACATAAAGACCTTAAAACTTTTTAAAAATAAAATGAAACACTGGGCCTCAGGAGGCTGGACACAATGTAGTTAGCCATCTCTGTCACCTCCAGTGCCTCCTGGCCCTCTCCAGAGCCCCGTTTCTTTTGCCAACATTCACAGTTCTGCCTGGACCCCAGACCCTCTTTGTGGCTTCAAGGACTCAGATCCGCTTGAGCTTAGAACTGGCTGTTCATGAGGTAAGGATGGAGTTTCCAAACCAGCCACCTCCTCCTCCTCAGGCTGGGACTGAGAATCTGGAGAAGTCACTTCTTTCCCAGTAGCTTGAGATTGTTAATATTGTTTCTGTCTCTCAGAGCCTTAAACCCCCATTGAAAAACCATCTAATCATGACCAGAG